>SKCR01042114.1:0-138852 GCA_019454045.1 Zanthoxylum bungeanum
TAACCATAAGAAAACACAGTGCCCACAATGATACATTTTAAGATACAAGTAGCGAACAATAAGAGATAGTTCACCCAGCAAGAGACCAAAGAGAGAACCTGATATAAACAAAAAAGGTAGTTGGCAGCATATGTAAGGATTCTTATATCAGAACCGATGCCATTAGAAATCCATCTGAGTTTAAACAGACAGACCCATAAGGATGGAGGCACTCGAGAGTAATAAGAGTACCAGTACAGACAGTAAGATAGAGTGTCATAGTCATGATCTATAGCAAGAGAAGAGATCTAGAGAGTAGCTCATAAGAGGAACCACCACTAGCATCGGCAACACATTTTAGAGCCAAGAGATAGGATATGAAAATAATACAGAAGGATACAGTTATTAATAAGGAAGTTCAGTGCGTATAGTGATGCAAATAACGTAGCTGAAGGATAGTAAGTAAATGAAGACATCGGGATAATTGATAAAGATCAAGGAACCTTAAGATACGGAATAGTCGATGCAGCTTCCAATGGAACACAAAGTAATTCTTCCCCCCAGCAGCCCGACTCTAGTAAGCATTCAAAGCATATAGTCACCCTCGATGTAGAGCTCAGCAAGAAGTGAACAAGTAAAGAAGAAAATCTGACGGAAATGACATATCACTAGACGGCTAAATAGCCAAACCAAGGAGTTCAATGGAACCTAGATAAAAATCATGAAATCGTAATATTTTATACAAGATAGAGTGAATCAAATTCACGGTATATCTAGCTAGACCTAAAAGAAATAAATCGCCCTATCGTAGAATGGGCAGCCTTCAAGAAAGTAAAGGCTTAAAGAAGTAAGGAGTTAAGAGTAAAAAATGCAAAGAACGACCCCAAGAGTTAGAGATACGATCTATAAAGAGCCTCATTTATACTAGAATAAAAGAACTAATATGAGAGTAACATTCGAACCAAAAGTATTAATAAAGAGATGCTCTAATCGATCCAAGTTGATGTAGATCTTTCCAATGAAGTAACGACTTAAGATGGTTAAGCAACATAGACTAGTATGAAGAATTGCAGAGGTAGCATGATAGAGTTTTCAGAGAGCATGACCCTAGAGGAGGTTCACAATAAGAGGTAGTATGATCGATAGTCGAAAAACGAATCAAGATTGAAGTTGAGAAGGAAATTCAGATAGTACCTAGCAGAAGTACCTTAGTGTGGGAGCCAACGCCAGATAGGTAAACACGGGAGTCCTAGGCTTATAGATGAGTAACAAGTACAACCACAACACGGGTAGCTAATGAGATCACCACAACCAGAAAGGCTTCAGGACCAATCCCCACCCTCTCAACCCTCGATAGACAACAACAGCAAAGATGGACCTTGATGTTCGCCTCAAGATACTCCCAGAAGCAAATGAATGCGCAGTAAAAGTAGACCGAAACATAAAATCTTCAGATATAGTACAAGAACAGAGTAAAAATGAGAAAATAGCGCTAAGTAAAAGATTTAGAAGAAAAATGGTCTAGATGAGATGATTAAGAGAGAAAGTATTAGTCAAGCAATAACAGAATGCAAAAGAAAAGGTGTTAGACATGACTATGGACATGTAAAAGATGATATCCTTCGGATAATGAGACACAGACATATACCACAGAAGTTCCAAGTATAAAATAGAGTAGGAAAGAAGATAAATGACAACAAGTAAAACGTTTGGAGGTGGAACTGTCGAGGTAAGACGATAATAGAAAAGATACTAGATAAATAATGACAGAGGTATTTAGGTACTAAAAAAACTTTCCATGGTTAAGTTCAGTAGTACTACGGAATAGAAAGCTTTCTCAGCGTTGAGATAAGATTGGAAATTCCATCAGATAGGAAACGAAAAGAATATGAGCAGTAATCAGATCCAAGTCGTTAGTGTTGACGTTAAGAGTAAGGATTAATATCTTGGAGTTAGAATATCGAAAAACTCTGATGATAAACCTAGAGCATGAAGAGAGTTTGATTATAAACTATAAGGTCCTAAGTCCCACAGATAGGTAGAGATAGAAGAACGTAGAGGACGAAGCCCGTTAGTAGTTGAAAGTTAGCGAAGAGGAATAAACAGCTAAGCGGTTAAGTTAAGAGAATGAATGTCAAGTTCATGTTGAGCATGTGGAACTGGAGATGTGTTAAGTATGATCATTTTACTAGCAACAAGGATTATCCTTGTATATATTTATTCCAGAGCTATGGTAAAACGCGATGAAACCTAACGATAGGAAACATAATTACCTTTACAAATGTGCAGGAGTTAGTTAAGAAGGAAATTGAAGATACACTCAGTAAGGCCTAAAAAGGGGTTATATTATAAAAAGTAAGTGAAAAACTCGAGGTATAATTAAAGTCAAGGAAAGCGAAGGTTATGAGCTGTAGTACAAAGTACATTGGTGATACATTAAGTGTGAGGAGTAACAGAAGCCCCAAGTGATATCTAAGAATTATTATTATCATGGCAATAGATATAAGAGGCGAGGATAAATGATTCAAGTGGAACAGTCGTGGATATGCCCATATTAGCATGAATGCATTAAATTCATTTAGGACCTTACAAGTTAAGTATGCAGTAATGAGATGAGTGATCTTCTAGGAAATCTAAAGAGGTATTAAACCCTTAAAAAAATGAGGAGATAAAGTAAAATACAATCATAAAGTGTCAGACAGAAATGGGTGATTCACTTGGGCACCAGTTCGAGAAGAACTTAAGTTCAGACCATGAGAAATTGAGTATTTCTAGTACACCCTTCGGGACATTACGTAGTGTGAAATAAGAAATAGATAGAATTTTAGGAATGATAACTTCCATGAAAAGTGACACCTCTACAAATAAGCTAGATATATGACATGAACTCCCAAAGACTAAACATTAAGCTACAAGAATCGAATATAGTATATCAAGATAAGAGATTCCCAGAAGTTATAGTATTGAGTTCTTGAGCAGAAATCAAGTAAAGGAAGATAAGAGTAGCAGAGACCATATATCTTCAAACCAAGACGGGCATAGAAGTTCAGCATCAGAATGGATTCGAGGATGAATCCTATTTAAGGGGGGAATTTATAACATCCCGATAATCCTGACGACTATTACGTTATGGGACACGTGATACATGATATAAATTATGTTCAAACACGTATACACTCATGAAATGACTTCTCGAACATTCAAAAAATTTCTCGCAATTCCGATATGGAATTCATTCTAAGATTAAATCCAGACAGTCCATGGCACTTGGGTCGTACCTTTTTCATACGATCTACTATTTTTATGAAATTTATATCTTCGAAAATCTAAGATTGATATCTACAACTTTCGCATTGAACATTTTTCCAAATTTGAACCAGAAGTAGGTCAAATATGCAGCGTAAAAATTTGGATGAATAGCACATGCGGACCTATCTAGAAAATTCTACATTTCTCTCCAAAATTCTGATTTTTCTTCAAAACTAAAACATTGCCAATTAGTCAATTCAGCCATAGTAAAAATATGATCACTATTCAAGCACCCCTAATAATTTTGAGAAAGAGAGAAACGTGAAAGGGGGAGGAAAGAAAGAAATAAAGAAGAAGAAATAGGGGGAAATCATTTTTCCTTACCAAAAATTGAGAAAGAAACAAGCACAAACTAACCCACAACAAGCTAGAAGGAAAAGTATCAAGCCTAGAAGACTTGGGTGATGAAGGATTTCAAATGAGATAAGGTGAGGAAAACTTGACCCAAATTTAAATGTTGATGTTTTGATGATTTGATGATTAAGGGGTATTGTTAGATTGTGATTTTTGTTGTTTATATGGTTATTTTGGTAAGAAATTAAGGATTTTGAGAAACCCCAATTTAAGAAACCCTAAGCTTTGAGTCAAAGTGGGGACTATAAAATTGGAGGTTGTGATGATATTAAAAGAGTATATTGATGATATGTTGTGTATTTATTGTGGTTATGGCTTGAGTAGTGTTGTAAAAGTTGAGAGTGAAGATGAAGTTGAAATTGGGTCATGAAAATAGGTTGGCATCATGTCGCGAGTACCCAACGTCGCGACGCGTACTGGAAAATTACTCCATGATTTGATTCTGGAATGTGAGTGTCGCTACGCCTAGGGACTAGCGTCATGACACGGAAAAAAAGAGAAAGCTCACTACCTCGTCTCTATTTGGTGGACGTCGCAATGCTCAGCACTTAGTGTCACGATGCGTGTGGGAGTTGCTACGCCCAATCCTTGCGTCGCGATGCGAAAGTAGAAGATGCTCACTATCTCAACTACTTGTGTGAGTATCGCGACGCCCTTAGGCCAGTGTCGCGACTCGTGATCAGTTTTTCAGAAAATAGTTTTAGTCATTCCAGTTTCAACTTATGATGTTAGATTCTACCCTAAGGGTTTCGTATCGACACTTATACATGCATTATGACATGTCGCAAGTAGTAAACATCATATGGTGGTTATAGATTAGTTGAATGGAGAAACATAGTATAATTCTGAAACACGTTCACGACTTATATTCTAACCAAGTTTAACGATTATAGATTATCGGTAGGAATCCCAAGTTCTTTGACGAAGTGAAACAATGCCAGCTAGATTCCAAAATCTGTGAGTGGAGTCTTTTTCTTTTCAAGTTGTTATTTACTTATTTGTTTTGATTCGAGACTTACTTTTAAGTGTTTTAGGGCGTTAGCCAAGATGATTTATAGTTATTTCATAAATGAAAAAGGTTTTGAAAAGCTTGAGATAAAGAGCATGAGTTATTATGATTTTTGGAGGCATGAGGGAAAATCTACCTCAGTGTGTAACTTGACTCATATATGCAATTGACGGATACAGATATCGTGTGCACATGCAGTTCAAGACTATGGATGATTGATGCCCCTAGATCCCAGATTTTGAGTCTGGAATATAGCATAGATCTGCACCTCCGACTCTAGATTTGTGGCTTGGGGGACGACGAGATGTGACCTATAAGGCCACCAAATAATTGCGTACGATGGGACGTCCTTAAGCGTCAGATTTTGCGTATGGGGGACGGCGATACGTAACACCCCCATATGCTAGATATACAGTTACAGATTTCTCAGAATTTTCAGATATAGATTTTTCCAGAAACATATTCATCAGAAGATATGGGTTTTATAAAAGAGTTTTAAGATAAAATTTTCAGAAAAAGTTGAGTTTTCAGATAAGAAAAAGATTTCAGAAAAGAATGTTTTCTATGAGGATTTCAATTTTTAGAACCATGAATTTTCTGAAAGAATTAGTTTTCATTTTTAACTGTCCACTCACTAGGTCGTTCAAACGATCTAACCCTCCCCTCACACTCCCAGTTTTTCTGTTTTGCAGACTACCCAAAGGATGAGCTCGAGAGGTTGGATACTAATGACAGTCACTATGGTGTGGAGTCCACCAGGTCAAGTTAGAAACCTAGCCAGTCAGAGTCAAACTAAAGTTTTGTGCCATACAGTAGTACAATCAGCTTGTATGATTTATGTGTTGAAGTGTCTATAACATGGTTGTAAAATAATTATATTTTGAGTATATAGATATGAATGTTAAGTAGATCTTGTGTTATTGAGTTGAGTTATGGTCCCAAGTATGAGATCATATATAAGATGAGATAGATTATTGGAGTTGATCAGAGTTAGAAAGTCATAGGCTAAGGGGGATATGGTGGCCTATTCCCTACCGGTAGCATCTCCAAAAAAAGGATGTTACATGAATGAAATAAAAACTTAGCACATATTTCGATATTTCGTGAATTAAATAATGAATTAATCAAGTCAAATATTTTAGATTCATGAATCAATTATCGTATCATATGTAGTGCCAAGTGGCAGCAAAACACAAAAGAGGTGACAAAAATATATGTTTGTATGATATTTAAGTATTATCAATAGAAAAAGACAGTAAAGCGTCAAGAATCCCTCTTATTTTATGTCATATATTTAATTTTTGATTGATTTTATTACTCAATTGAAGGTTTCACTTCCCAAACCAACAATCGAAAAATATATCAATTTAAAACATATTAAGTCATAAGGTAATTTGCATAATATTTTCTCTATGTTGAAAGAACAATATATTATTATTATGACTTAGCTAACATCGATAATATACTCAAAGGGAAATATTGTCATGACCCAAAACCAGGGTTAGTGACTTTTAGATAAATAACACAAAACAAAATCGATTCGAAGACTAGTTTGTTAGTTCCATATTTGTTGATAATATCTGTAACAAAACAAGTTCAATTGAGTTGTAATGAGTGTTGAAGTTCTCGGAGCAATTGGATAAGTATTTGGACAACATTAGATGAAGATATCAGATGGACGTTTACTCTTTTAGACATTCCATAAGATTTAGAACTTCAATTGACATGGGGTCAGTGTCATTGATTTTCACCTTGAAGACTTTCTTGATTACCTTATATTATTTATCTTGGTGATATTGGTCATTGATTGACCATCAACACAAAATACAATCTTAACCTATTTTCCTAAGCCTTCAGATTTCTCAAGGAGGAAGATTGGTAGTTGGAGTTCCGACGTTGCTAGTTCGCGGGTTTGATCCACTCAGAGACTTCAGAGGTTCTGAAGAAGGCCGTTTGGTGCGGGCTCGAGGAGTTCTTCGAGTTATTACAGTCTATAGATATTCGAGTCGGTGAAGTTGTCATCATATGTCCAATACTATCACTGTAAGTTTTCTCATTGTAGTGGAGATTTGGTCGGTAGTCTATATACCCGGAGTGATTTTTTACTCGCACTAGTTTTCCACTTCGTCACAAGATTATCATGTTGATTATTTATTGCTTTGAATATTTGCTTTATTTCATAATTGCATAAACTTAAGGGTGCATATTTTTAATCCATAGAAACAATAATTAAGACATGTCTTGAATTATTGTGTATAATTCCGCATAGGGTTGGAACTTTAGACTAAAATCGAAATTTTCACAGTCAAATGGTCAAAAGTTACAGGAAATCGGTCAAAGAGTCAAAACATGTCCCCAAGGCTTTAAAAAAATCACATAGAAAAGTATTACAAGAGGTTTGGAAATAATGACTTTATTATTTTGCTCTTGTATATGGATGACATGTTAGTAGCAGGCCCTAATAAAGATCGAGTCCAAAAATTAAAGGCACAATTAGCTAGAGAGTTTGACATGAAGGATCTGGGACCAACAAATAAGATTCTAGGGATATAAATACACCGAGATAGAAATAATATAAAGATTTGGCTTTCTCAGAAAAATTACTTGAAGAAAATCTTACGACGATTCGACATAGAAGATTGTAAGCCAATTTCTACCTCACTTCCTGTTAATTTCAAGTTATCATCTTTTATGTGTCCTAGTAATGAAGCTGAGAGGAATGAGATGTCTCGAGTACCATATGCATCAGCACTTGTAAGCTTAATGTACGCCATGATTTGTACAAGACCAGACATTACACAAACAATGGGAGAAATTTGTGGTTTTATGGAGAATCCTGGTAGAGAGCATTGGAATATTGTTAAGAGGATCCTTAGATATATCAAATGAACCTCAGATGCTGCATTATGTTATGGAGGATCAGAAATAATTGTCAGGGGCTTCAGGGATTCTGATTTTACAGGAGATATTGACAAAAGAAAATCTACTACAGGTTATGTGTTTGTACTTGCAAAAGGAGCAATGAGTTGGGTATCCAAGTTACAGAGTATTATGGTTTTTTCTACAACATAAGCTGAGTACATGGCAGCTACACAAGCTTGTAAGGAAGCTATTTGGTTTCAAAGGTTATTGGAGGAGCTCGGGCATAAACAAGAGAAGATTCATTTATTTTTATGACAGTCAGAGTGCTTTATATATTGTAAAGAATTCGGCCTTTCATTCAAGAACAAAGCATATAGGGGTACAATACCACTTTGTTCGTGAAGTATTGGGAAAAGACAATGTGGACTTATTGAAGGTACACACCAATGAGAACCTTACAGACGTAATGGCCAAACCTATCAATACAGACAAGTTTGTATAATGTAAATCCTCTTATAGTTTAGTAGAAACGTAAGCAGCTTGAAGACGGCAAAATAGAAAGGATGGTGTGGAAACTGATTGGTTGTCAATCAAGTTTCCAAGTGGGAGAATCGTTCAAGGAAACTGATAATTAAATAAATAAAATATTCGGGTAGGTCCCACATGCTTAAAAAGAAAATAATAATAAAAAATAGAATTTACTATTTACACAGTGAATCTCATGCCTATAAATGGAGGCTTCATTTCATTATTTTCTTCATTCCATTCTCAACTAAATTTTTTGTATTCTAAGAGAGAAAAATATAGTTTCTTCTTAAGAGTTTGTGAAAGAGTTGTAATTTTCATATTCTAAGAGAGTGTGAGATTGTTCACTTCTTATTTTTAGAGAGGTTTTAAAATTCTTTCCACTATAGTGAAATCCTTCTACTTTTGCCCGTGGATGTTTCCCTCACATTGAGGTTTTACTGTTGGGGTTTTGGGTGAAGGGCGCAGCGGAAGGGCGGTTCGGGCGAAATCATAATTTTAAAACCTTTTAAATTACCGAATGAATTATTCAATATCCAATATGAATAATTCATTCATATTTCACCTAAACATATTTATTCGATATCAAATAACGACATAAATAAGGTAGAAATTTCGCGAAACTTTTACGAAAAATATTTTTCCGCAAAATGGCGCAAAACATGTTTTTGACCGAACCGACCATCCAACACTTATGGGGACTGCCCAGGTCAGCCCCAATAGTGTTAGGGCAGTTCATGAGCTGTTCGAACAGTGACAAATTCACTGTTTGGATATCTGTCACCCGGTTGGCTCAAAAGTCACCCGCTAACGCCGTTTTTCACCGTTTTCACTTATTTCAACTTTGAAATAATTTCCGGAAATTGTTCCAACACCCAAAACACATCCAATACATTTTTATGACATCAAATTCATCAACATAAATCTAGATTTTCCATAACTGATCAAGAAACCAAAAATGCCAAATTTTCATGCTTTAAATCCAATTTTTCAACATTAATCCAATTAATCAAAATAACAATCAAAGTCACCACACATGAACCACCCAAGAACAATTCTAGGAATTAAAAGAGTGGTCATAACACTCTAGAATGGCAACATGTCATCAAATGAACAAATTGGATACATATTACAATAATAGCATCCAAATCAACTTCACACATGCACTTCACTTCCAAATCCATCCACCAAATCAAAAGGCCACAAATTTATGAAAAAGAAGAAACCCTAGATCTCACTAGATCATCAAGAAACAAATTTTCTAAGCTTAGGGATTTGAAGAATTACCTTTAATCTCTTAATTCCTTAGCCTTTTTTTCTTGATTTTCTTCTTTATCCACCTTGAATCATCAAGAAACCATTTAAGAGCTTTTTAGGACATGTATTTGGCCATGAAGGAATTATTTTTGAAAAAGAAAATTTTTTACTTTAAAAAATTGAAGTTGCCGACTTATGGGGGCATTATTGTCATTTGCCACATTTAATCAAATTAAATGAAATCAAACCTTATGTAAACAAATTAAATTTACACACCTAAAGTTTGATTAAATCATGCCATGTGTCACCAATAATAATTAAACATTTATCATAATAATTATGAAAATATATATTATTTAACTATTCAAATATTTAACATTTAAATTTCTAAATAAATAATTAATATAATTATTATTATATATGTATTTTATTTACATTAAATAACAAATACATATATTAATGGCATGTGTCAAAATCTCATTTGACATTTAATTAATATGTATCAAATACAAATACATATTAATTATTAGTTGACCAAAAAACCCCTAATGTATGTGTTATCGTTTAACCGATTAAACGATCTGAATTAACTCATTTAATTTGTTGAAGTATTATGAATAATCTGTATTATTCATAACATGTTGCCCAAGTGCTCAACGGGTACACTTCATATTGTGGAACTCTCTAAGTTTAGGTTTGTCCGTCACGAAATCTAATTTCATGTCCATAATTCACCCACTCATGAATTATGACAACCACTGATAATCTCGCTAAACTATGCAAGTCGAGGTCATTGCACACGTATAATCCATCTGTCACGGGTTATCCATATTATACCTGGGATATAGATAAGAACGTCAAATCTGTTCGGTATCTGTTCGGTATAATATAGTCGACTTTCAATTTATGATTTCTAAATAACACTCGAAACTGATTTCCGAAGTTATACCACAGCCATGGATTTACTAGATCGTAAACACGTGTAGGATGTCTATGCCCTGTACACAGGACTGACGGATCCTCTCTTGATACGCACTGGATATCATGAGCATCAGTCCACACCCAACGAACAAGTGGAGGTCTGATCTAAATAGATCGGTGACGTGACTGCCATCAAAGTGTGGAGGATAACTCATATATCCCACTATGATATCTCAAGTCAAATGACGACTATGCTTCCTCAACTCGAGAAGATTCATATTGACGTTGGTGTACCATATATTAGGAAATCTTCAGTGTGTCGTTCAATATTTATCAAATAAACATCTATATGTCTATATGAGTCTCCCGAGACTCATGGTTCATTGGGATTAGGGGTGTTCACAGGTCGGGTCGGGTTTTTTTGATTTTTTAATGACCCGATCGGGTCGGGTCAATCGGGTCAGTTGACCCGAAACCCGAAAATTAAATGCATGACCCGCGCGGGTCGGGTCAAAAACTGCGGGTCAGGTCGGGTCAATCTAATATGTAGTGAATATAATATATATTTTTTTGATCCAAATCTTACAAGAAGCGTACGTAGCTGAAATGGCAAAAGCTTTGAATAACATGTGGGAATCTTAGGTTCGATTCTCAGCGCCTGCAGCCAATTTCTTTTTGATGAAAGAAATAAAAATTCGAAATTGTAGATGATAAGATTCGAACTTGGAACCTCTTAAACACTAAGTACACACTTTGCCACTCCACCAACAATAACTTCTTGGTAAAATCGTATCATAAATATATATATTATAATTATAAATATTTTGTTTAAAAAATAAAAATTTCGAAAGTGGTTGAAGTAGGGATTCGAACCTGGACCTTTTGAAGACTTTAATGAAGACCCTACCATTTCAGCTAAACTTATTACTTGTTACAAATGTATCATTAAAAATATATATATATATATATATATCATTTACTTCGGGTCGGGTCGGGTCCGACTTTTCTGAACTAAACCCGTGACCCGACCCGAAATTTTGGGTCGGGTCCAAATTGACCCGAAAATGATTTTTAAAATTGCTAAACCCGACCGGGTCGGGTCGGGTCGGGTCATTATAGGTCGAGTCGGGTCGCGGGTCGACTCGACCCTATGAACACCCCTAATTGGGATAAATCATCGGACCAAGTCACGATATACGACATGTACTGGTCTTAGCGGATTTTACTAACCGACCCGTGTTAGTAAATCTTGACCAGAAACTTTATTTAAGGATATACAACTTATAGTGGCGCTTCCCAATGTCAATTACAAATTACGTTGTAACTGCGCACTACATTATAAATCATAGGGTCTTTGTCTAATATACACGTATCACTAAATCAGATTTAGTTTCAATCTAATCATAATTAGATATCTAATTGTAATTAGATTGAATATGTGTATAAAAGACAAGATGTGCTACCATTAAATAAGTAATATTATGGAAAATGGAATTGCTCGTATTAATGAATCGGACATAAATACGATCCGGATTTGCACTTTGAGCACCAACCCTAATAATTTCTCCCACTTGCTCTAGTGTCAATACACGGTATCATATACACATCTCAGTGTGTATCACATACTCATGGCCCTCAAGAGCTCACCTAGCACTCAAGAGGTAGGCAACAACAAGTAAGCCCGCTATTACAAATTGAGTCTGTCTAACAAACTCAATTATTTTCCTTAACCAACATCATTCATATTTTGTAGAACCCACGTTCTACATCAATATGACTCAAATGCGATATCAATATTGTGCTATAGCTATAAAGTTGTCTATGTATTTAGAGATCAAATCCAAAATACTATGAGACAACCGCAAGCACAACACTAATATCAAAACTTCTAATCAATAAGGTCACTATGCAACTTCATAAGTCAATACTTCATAAGTTGCAACTGATTCCACTAGTTTAGTAGATTCAACGGTGACACTTCCACTGTATCTTTTCTGACTTTATATGACATAGACCATCTAATGTCATAATTAGGATCAAAACTAATCTGACCTTACTGGTTGCGGATTATATTCTCAATGAATAAGAAACTTGTTCTTAATATCTCGAAGATCACAAAGAACATGTTTCAAGATTCATCATATGGTCTGCAGCATATCAAAATAACTCGTAACAATTACGATTAAATTGATATCTTTAATCGCACATAATATAGTATCATTACGCCATCATCCTATGATGCATAAGATTGCCTAGACATTCTAATCAATCTCTATTTCGACAAATGTATCATCCTTTACGGAAGATGAATACTATATATATAAAAGACACATTAACTGTCAAACAGTTATACTAACTGTCATACAGAGAGTCTTACTGTGTCATTTATTAGATCATATCTAATACGCGACTAATGAGAGTATCTCATAAGTCTCTTAGTTTTATATCATATATGAAACTTTATATCAAATATAACAGAGACTACTCTCATTGATTTCACGGAGAAAATAAGACTTAGGATATATACAATGCTAGAAAGAAGTTTGTACGCTCCCACTGACCATACTAACAAATATGTATTCTTTATGCTTTGATAAAATCAGTCAATCTGACTGTAATCAAAATTAGAGAATACAGATTTCCGGAAAACTTACCTGAGTCTACAATAGGCTTTATAAGCTAGTATATCAAACTGTGATCTTAGCAGAATACAAACTCAGAGACATTCTAGAATGAAATCTCCAAACAAATAAATCACGACGGATCTCTCATTCGAAGAAATCACTCAAGAACGCCACTTTGTATTCTTTAGCCAAAATATTAAGTTTAATATCAACATTAACCAACAGATCTTTAATTGTTCAATCAGTGCAACTAGAAACAAATTTAATACATTAACCAACATTAACGTTTCCAAAAGAAAATGGTATGAAAGGAATATTTTAAAAGTGTGACCGATAACTTGGGATTTGTAATGAAAAGCGAAGATGGCTGCAATTTGCGACAACTGTATTTGTAGTAATGATACTCTTATCTGGGCAAGAAATTTAAATTAATTTTCCATTTTTGTTGTCCAATACAAAGCTTTAAGCTGCTCCTAAAATGCTTTAAAACTGGGTGGCGGAATTAGTTTCTTCTCTTAATTTTACACCAAGTCAATGGATGATAAGATTCATAAGAATCCCAGAAATTAGAATCTGTGATGCAAGGAAAATTGAGAAAAGAAGATTTTGAAAAGGCATTTAGAAAGAGTTCAATAAAAGCCTAAGATATCTTTTTCCTAAACCAAGTCCAGCAACAATTATTAAATTTTTTTCCAGTCCAGTGGTAGGAAGAGGCCGAGGATAACAACCTACGCTAATTTTAGAGAGGATGAAAATCCATTAAATCCTCTTCCTACGGGAGAACAACATCCTCCACTAATCCAAGAAAGAAGATGAAACTCTTCCTATAATAAAAATAGGAAGAGGACAAAGACACTATTCCGTAAAGAAAGCTCCATTGAGAAATCCTTTTTAAGTTCCTCTTCCATTGACAACGGGCCGGGTAGAATACGGAGATGACAATTTCTATAGTCATCTCATTAAATTAAGGGTACGAAAATTGTCCATTTATCATTCCTAATATGCCCGACTCCTATACGAATCCTTGTTCACACGAAGATTTTTATTTATATTTGAACATGAAAATCAATACCCGTACCCGTCCATCCAATAGATTTAAAAAATTATCCTCTTACATATTTGTAACATACTGAGTCCCCATAAGCTCCCATTCCCATGAAATTTTTATCATCCATAATCATACTCCTAGTCAAAGAAGAAGAACACGTCAAAGTAAAGACCAAAGAAAGAGCCCATCATAATCATAAGCCGAGGAAGCCCAATATGAAGAAGACAATTTCACAAGGAGGGTAGCGGGAGCAAATTTTTGGCATGAACAGCGACCATCATTATTGGATGCCAATCATCACACATCTCTTTTGTTTAAAAAATATATATACAACAGCAAAAATGTTTCATCTTCATATATAGTTCCAATTCCGAAAACTCAATGTTCATGCCAAAAACTCCATGTATGGATACGAAACCTTGAGAAAAGCACAAAACCTGGAAGTCAACAAAACAGGTA
Organism: Zanthoxylum bungeanum; assembly: GCA_019454045.1. Classification (NCBI taxonomy): domain Eukaryota; kingdom Viridiplantae; phylum Streptophyta; class Magnoliopsida; order Sapindales; family Rutaceae; genus Zanthoxylum; species Zanthoxylum bungeanum. The sequence goes on from SKCR01042114.1 coordinate 14,348, forward strand.
ATGCTATGATACCCAAGGGTATCAAATACCCTTGCATGTTCAATGCAACTTTGAGCATTGAACATGCAACTTCTACCAATAAACATGTAACTGATTTTATGTTTTAAAAAATTACATATTTATTGATATAATTTGTATGTTCAATGCTCAAAGTTGTATTGAATATGCAACTTTGATACCCAAAGGTATGTGATACCCTTGGGTATCATAGACATGCCCCAACAAAACAGTTTAAATGACTGACTACACACAACATACATCCGAAAGAAAGGTAATTTAGACAGAAATGTGTTCGAGAACAATCAATGAATGCAATTGTTTTATTGAAAACAGAAAATTATAAACGAAATACAAATCAAACCAAAAATTTAAAAACAAGTAATCAAAATCAATAACAGAAACTTACAGAACAAGTAAACAAAATCAATATTGACTAGTGAAGATTGAGGCTAGCGTATGAGGCTATGTTCTATAGCAGAAATTCTCCATACTCTTGTGCTTGTAGTTCGTTGGACGTCTGGCACCAGGATACAACAATCTGCAAGTTGAAAATCCACACAGAATATTTCGACCCATGGCGAATCTACTGAATGTTTTGCTTTTCCTTTTCAAGGATCAATATATGAAAAAACTATCAATTTCAGAAGTTCTGTATCTCTATCTCTGCAAACTGTTTTGTATATGTATCAAAATGGAAAACGTTTTTAGATTAAAAAAGATGCAAACATTTTTCCAGTCTTTCTGAAGGGTTGTGTTGATCAGACACAACCTTCTGATTCAAATCCAAAGTTCAAAAAGAAAAAAAAAAACGTTTTAAAGTTAGCAAGGCATTTATGAATCCCCAAGGCCCGTCTTTGACTTACTTAATATATATTAAATATATTAATTAAATCTAATACCAAGCTAACAATCCATCAAGCCCAAGCCCAAGGCCAAGCCCAGGCCCAGGTCTTGCTTTTTCCAATTTAATATAAATGTTTATAAAACAGTTATAAACCTTTCATCTTCCATTTACTTTTTAGATGTGGGACCACTCTCACTATTTCTATACAAACTCTTACAAAATGTTTACTAAACAAGTTCCGCAATGAGAGTTGTTCCATGTATAAATAGAAAGTTCTGTTTAAATGACAACAAGTAGTAGTTATGAATTCGATTTGAAAAAGAATTTAGGTGGTTTGGATTGTGACATGTTTTTCTATTTTCCTATAATATTTTCAAACAGTTGGATTCTAGCAGATATTACTCTAATTCTAAAGTCAACTTACATAACCAAAGTACAGATTTGAAACAACGAATAAAAAAAATGAATACAGAGAGGATTGCAGAGACAGAGACGCCAAGCAGTCAAGACCATATTTCTTGTAAGCTTGCATCGAATATTCACTACATGTTGGTAGTACATATCGACGGCTCTTCAGCATCAGCGACGAGACTTCCCCTGTTTTCACCAATACCCTTTTCAATGATTTAACAATTTTTCCATTTCTGAAGTGGATTTGGTAATTAACAATATCTAGCAGATATCCATTGCGGGCATTGATGTGCAGTCAATATATCATATTTATCACCCCTAAATCTTATATTTTATGAGTTAATTCGAATCTCTTGAGTATTTTGATGTGTTCTTTGTAATTTTGTAGGATATAATACATGTAGAAAGACACGGAGTTGAAACGTCGACAAATCAAAGTGTTTTGCACCACTAATTCCCGAATTTGCGCAGCCTTTAGTATTTTAGCTATAATTTTTTCATGCGATATTCAAATGAGATGATTCAAGTTGTGTTAGAAAAAAAAATCAACCATCTACGATTTTGTATCTTATATCGAAAACTGAATCAGACTCTATCATGGTCAAAAATGAGCCTGAAAATATGAGGAGTAATCTGTCTCCCATTGGAGAACCAACAGAATCCCATTGGCGCACTAATGGGGCCTGACATTGGATTTTACTTATTGACTTTCATTGACGCGCCAATAGACCCATAATTCATATTTTAATGAATTTCTTATGGATGAAAGCTCTCAACAACTCTTATATAAGCACAAATCCGTCCAAACCCTAAAAGAACATAATTTTAGAGACTCAGGAGCATAGAAAAACACCAAGAGTCAAGCAAGATCAAAATCTCAACCTATATTGAAGATTAAAACAGAAGATTTCACCAAAACAAGTTCTTTTTTCCTTTTATCTTCTAGTTTTAAATTTATGAGTTTTTGTTTTGTAATAATGAATAGTTTGTACCTAATGACAATTATGTGTAACTAATTCAATAGTGTAGGATTATAATGGAACCTGAGCAATTTATTTAATTTAATTTGCATATGTTCATTCTATTGAGTGTTATATTGGGTTATTTATTATTCTCTATGCATAATGTGTTTTATTGTCTGGCCAACAATATGATAATTGTGGTAAACCCCTAGGAACTTGAAAAAAGAATTTGGGTTTAGCCTATGGAATAATAGCGTGTGATCGTAATTCTTAATGAATAGATTTCCGTGTAAGATAAGATTATACCTATAGGGCATGCGTAGCCAATATTAAAACATGTTCCTAATAAGTTTAACTTGACTTAATTATCGTAGGAATTTAGGTAATTGAGTTGAGTTAGCCGTTTCTACCTGACCATCGGAAGAGGCTTGTCGATAATATAGAGTTTTAGGTTAATAACCTATGTGTTTGGAAAATTATAGTGGGAATCTAGTTTTGAGACTAGTATGACACTTTCTTAGATCAATATTTGTCCCCCACTATGTGTTATAAGGGTTGCAAGCTACATGATACAATAAAACTTAGAGATGCAACACAAAATTTTGTTGAATCTTTACTTGAGAACTTTAATATGAAAATTGTTATATAAAATGATAAACTTCCATGCTCTATATATAGGAACTCAAGATTTGCCTCCAAAAGACATATATTTTTTTGCCATACTTTTCTGTAACAACGTCCCATTGTCGCGAAAATATGCACAAGTTTCTTATTGTCACGACAATGAGTTACTCATTGGCGTGACAACATAAATCAAAATGCTCTTTTTACATCAGCGTCTCATTGTCGTGCCGATGAGTAACCATTATCGCGATAATATTAGTCAGAATATATCTTTATGTCTCTGATTCTCATTGTCACTCCAATGAATATTCATTGTTACGATAATGGAAGGCATAATGTCTTTTTTTTTTTTTTTTCATGAAATCAATTTTTTCGATTAACTTGCCTTTGAATTTCGTAACCCCATTACCTGTCTAGACATGTCGATCCCCGATGCGTCAGCGTAGGGTAATAACCGAACCAATATGAATTTATGTTATTCATATAACATCTTACTTTGATAAATTAACCATCCTTTGTTAAATATATATATCCAAATTCAACAACTCCATGTTAATTGTCAATTGGATAAAAAGTACATAAAATTTGTTCACATGTTTAGATGAAGTTGAAACCCTATATTCTCATTCTCATAAAGTTTTTCAAAGTAATTTTAATTTTAATTTTCTATTTTAATTTTATTTAGTTTAATCAACTCTGTCTTACATCAATTGTTTAATTTTAGTTAAATTAGGTCTAATTTTAGTATTAATATGATTAATAAATAAGTTTATTTGAGTTCAACATCCGACTTTTTATCATTCTATTACTTGAGCGATATGTGCGCTTATGGTGCAGTAATAAAATCACGATTAGGTATCCACCAAACCTGCATATTTTTTTCAATCTTTATTATAAATGATTGGATTACATATAAAATTTTAAAATGGAATAAAAAAAAAAAAAAAAAAACCCATTTGATAGATAAAGCTGTAATATTATAGGTAATTAATTTTAGTATTTTTTATTCAAATAAAAAAGTATTAAATTGAAAATCTAATTTTAAAAAACACTGGAATACCGATTAGGCTGATTTAAAGATGAATTTTTCAGAAGGAATCAGAAACTATTTAAACTAACTATTAAGCAAAATTATTTATTAATTTGATCTGAGAAAATGAAATAACTTGAAAAAAAAAATGTGAATCAACATTCTGCCAATAAGGGTTAGGACCAATTTGATTATTCAAGCGAAAAGAAAATAAAATTACATGTAACTTTATTTTTGAAAACATCATTATTAAAAAAAAATAAAAATAAAAAATAAAACGAAATCAGAAAAAATCGCTAAAATATTTCATTATAGCCTTTCTGAAAATTATTATAATCTATCTGAAATTTGTCATTTAGATTTTTAGGAATCCAGAAAAATATGTTGGATATTAATATGGGTTTGATAATATGATAATATATGTAAATCCATTAAGATGAGTTTGATAAATAGGATGTAGATTTGACAATTTATTTTCTAAACGAGTATGATAAATTCGAATCAAATCCTACCCGTTATCGTCTATATCCAAATTGTTGACCTCATTATCTAAATAAAAATCCAAAACCCATCAAAATTTCAGAGTGAAGAAGTTAAATATTCAATATTTTTTGTGAGACAGAGAGACCTTGTGGAGTGTTGGGATCCGAGGCTGTGCCCAATCCATTGAAGGTTATGATATGTTGTTTGTTGGTTTTTGTGGGAAGGCGAAAAGTGGAAATATACTTCTTTTTTCTAGGGCGATATTTGGGGGAATTGAAACTGAAGCGAGGTAGTTATGGCAGTTAAGAGATAGAACAACCGCCATTTCAACTGTCCATGTCCTCTGTTCAGTTCATTTGCCCACCCTGTGAAGAACTTTCGTGATTCTGACATTTTATTATGGGGAAGTGAAACGATAGCGTTTTGCGTAACCAACTTGTTTTCCTACGTGGCAAAATCTAGGAGAATTTTTAGGATCATCTCATTTGATTTATGAAATTATTGAAGACCCATTTTCAACGTTTATATTACTTCATCACATACAATCGCCTAATGATAGAAGAAGCTTGAAAATCAAAAGCACACTATCCTTCCCTCTATTCATCCTGGAGTTTAATAAAATCATGAAACAGAAACCACTCAATAAACTATCTATGCACATTGTTAAGTGGCCGCATATTCAAGATATGTCAACTGCTAATCAAATATTGATTCTATTTGACTCTAATATAGTGCAAATGCAATGAATATCTTTGAAGGTTTAGGGTATAGAGTTTACGATTGCGTTCATTTCCCTAATTAATACAAGGCATTATAATTTGCAAACGATAGCAGTTTTCCCACGTAAAAACTCAGAAGGGGAACAACAGTCAGAGAACACAATAATGGCGGCTGAGAATCAGAAACGAGTAGTGATTTGAGAAAAGAGTGCCTTAAAATCCTTTGTGGGAGTGCCAGTTCCCTCAGGCTTTGAGGCCAAATCAAATGCCTTAAATTTGGCCTCCTCAAACTGTAGTGCCTGTTGAAAACAGAACAAAAAGTGCATGTAAATAATCACTCGCTTCAGTCAAGATTGCAATTAACTTTTTGGGGAAAAAAAATTGAATGTGCATGCTTGCATGAGCAACAATTCTTGGAGTCCATACCTGAATGCAGACTTCGGCAACATCAGCCCTGGCAATTGTCCTTGTTTCTGTCTGAAGAAGTTCGTCATCCTTACCAACAAGTAATTCTCGGATTCCACCTTCTTTATCTTGAAGGCCTCCAGCCCTAATTGAAAAAATCAAGAGTCTCAGAGGTCTGATTTTAGATAACTAGCTAACTTAGGACAATCGACATGTTTCTTCAATAGCGCTCTGGATAAATTCTAATTCATTGCCCTTGGGTTGGTTCCGTTTTGAGGTCAATCTGAACTAATCTACCGTGGGTTGTATCTCATGTTTCAAATCTGTGTGAGACTCTGTGAGTGCAGACATTGAATTACATATTTACATTAGTCTCGGTTTATCTAGATTTATTCACATTTCAAATCAAATTAGGTTTTTATTTAGATTTCAAGCGAAAATTTTGATAATAAAGCTAATTAAACATGAAGTGTGTATATAACATTTCCATGCGGACCATGAATTATTAGTCATCGGATAAAGTTATGTCTATTATTATCAAGTAAAAGAATAAAGTTAATAGTTAAAAGGTTGGCAACGCTTGTAGAGAAATTAAAATCTTTTAAAACAATTGGCCAAAAAACAGTTTTTTTTACCAACTGTTCTCTATTATGAAACTGAATTGAATACAATTTTCACTTTCACTTAAACACTTGAAAATATATGGGTCCTACATAAAGAAGATAAGGAACTATCCTTTCTATTTGTGTGGTCCCACATGAATAACAGAAAAGACAAATCATAGAACTATTTCATTACATAATCTAAATTTAATTAATTAAATTATTATCTTTTTTCCCCTTTGACTAGGTTTTCTTCCTTCAACATGTTCCCAATTCAGCAATTCTAACTAAATTTCTTGAAATATAAAGCTATTCTGATAATAAACATGAAGTGTATTTAAATACCTTACTATTGTGTATGGAATACCAGAGTCAGCCAAATACTGTTCAGCCTTTCTTTTCCAAACCTGTAAACAAAGTGAAAATAAAATAGTGGTTTGCTTTGAAAGAACAAGGGAAAAGAACTAAAGATAGAGATAACAAAGAATGAATCTATAATAAAATTAAAAATTAAAATTAAAAATTAAATAGTGAAATCAAAATGCGAAATCGTTTTACAAAGAAACACGACCAAAAATCTACAGGGCATTGATCTATAAATATATAAGAAAAGATTACAAACCAATATATTGCCATTGCCCAAACTGTTTAAGGGATTACTAAGATTTGTTCCTCCCATTGATCCGACCAACACAATTTGCTTCACTCCAGCAGCCTTAGCTGTTCATGAAAATTGTTTAATTCATTTACAACAGATGATGCTTTTGAATTTTGACCAAAGAAGATAGATACTCACCGGCATCAATTTGATTTTTCTGACCAATCCAATCAACCTAAGATGCCAAAATATCTCATTAAACTAATGAAGAACAAAAGGGATTTTTTTTTTCCAGAATCCTCATACTAGAATTTATGTAAATATTACCTGCTCAGGATATGCACCCTCTTCAAAGTAGAACTCAGGCCGTCCACCTTTGGCAGGATCAAAACCAGGTTTCATCTTTGGTACCGCACTTGTGAGAATTATGAGAGCATCAATTCCTTGGATTGCAGGAATGATGCTATTAGAGTCCCTTATGTCACCGATAAAAAGATCATTCACTCCGCCAATTTTCTCCTTGCTCTCCTCAGTTCTGACCAAACCTCTTGCAGCATATTGCTCTGACCTCTCTTTTAGTTTCTTATAAACTATTTGACCTGCCAAAGTCCACAATGAGCAGATGTCAAGGAAATTGAACAGGAAAAAAAAAAGATATGACAAAATTGAGACCCATAAGACAAGAATGAACAATATGACTTCATCCTTTTCACTTCAAAGTAAGCAAACATACATCATACCAGAATATTTTGAATGTTTGAAAATTGAAACCGTGCTATGATAAAAGAACATACCACAAATTGATGTTTAATACGCAGCAATAAACTAGTTAATGGGCACAAGGTCCCAAAAAGACAGCGTAACTGAAGCATTATCATTTGCCATTGTCCATTTAGGACAGTGGAATTCAATTCCATGTAATAAAAATATATCAGGCATTCATGTGTTACCTATTTGGATGTCTGATTGAAAAAGTAAAACAGCATGAATACTTTTTTTTACTGTACTAGATGCCTCAAAATTCACTAAGTAAGAAGGTCGTTAATCGTGATCAAATTACTTCATCTCTATGGAAGGCATCTAAAGATTAAAATTATTTTTGTTAAATGCCGGTGCACATTCCACCAGGTTAACTGGTTAAGCCAAGTCAGCCACATTTCTATTCATCAACGAATATGTTAGGCCAAGAGCATTTTCTCTAGACTTGTAAATTGAATTCATCAAACAGCTCCTAAACAATACAATTCAATTATATTAATCAAATTTCAAAATTGAGAAACTGAGACAAGCTTAAAAACTAAGGTTGTGTTTGGTTGGGGGGTTTTGGAGGGGAGGGGAGAGATTATTTTAAATTATGTTTGTTTGGTTCAATTTTTTTAAGGGGAGGGGAGGGGAGGGGAGCAAAATCCCTCTTAAGCCAATTTTAGCTCCCCTCCAAAAGTGGAGGGTTTTGGAGGGGAGAGAAAGTGAATAATTAAAATTTTAAATGCAATGATTAAATTATCCTTACTTATATATTAAAAATCATAAATTGTCCTAATTACAAAATCCCTCCTAAGCCAATTTAACTCCCCTCCTAACTATTTTACTGAAACCTTATTAACATTTTGCGTATTATTTGAACTTAATCATTTTAGTAATTTATGTTATAAACTTGGATATTTTGCAGTGTTTCTTTATCTATTCATCTATGTCAAAACCTAGCTACTGGCTTGATACTTGTTTTAATTTTATTTTTAATAACATGTATTATATATGTAGAGCTTTTAATTTTAATTTTATTATTTGTTAATTCAAAGATAATATAAGCCTATATTGTTTTAATTTTATTTATACAAGCTATAAGGATAAAATAATAAATTAGTTTTAAAATTTATCCCCTCACTTCTTGAACCAAATATATATTTAATTAAAAACTCTCTCCTCCCCTCCTTTGAACCAAACATATATTTATTAAAATCTATCTCCTCTCCTTCATTAAAATCCCTCACCTCCCCTCCATTCGTTGAACCAAACAGACCCTAAATGATAAATTTTTAGCTAATCACAAAAATCAGAAAAATAAAATATAAAAAATAAAAGTTAAAAGAGAGTAAAATTAATTACCGGTTCTACCACCAGCGCCGGTGACAAGAACAGTACTCTTAGCCATTGCCAACACTTTAACAGCTTCTGTTTTACTGAAACAACTCCTTTGGTTTCTCGTGATCGCAAGTGACAATGAAGAAGGAGAGTAGCGAGCGTGAGACGAAAATTCTGGAAGCCTGTTAAGGAACGGTATTGACAGCGCCACCTGACTCCGTTTATTTTGAGATTGGCTAATGTTGCTTGATGGTGTTAATGAGGAAATGAATGTGACACGTGTAAGCGTTGCCATTTATCAAGAGTAGCTACTCTTCCATCCGGCCGTTCGTCGGTCACAGAAGGCGAATCCTTTCGCCGTTAATCAATGTAGTTGCTCGTTGCTTGTTACATTGATTTTCTTATCCTCTTTTATCTGCTGCCACCTTATCTCTAATTATAAATTTATTCCCCACTCTCTTTTTTTCACCACGCGTTGCTACACAATCAAATATGATAAATATGTCCGAGTAAGTATAAAAATAAAAATAAAAAAATAAAAAAAATTTGCTGAGTGTCACAATAAAAATGACTTTTTTATTTATTATAAATATAAGTAAAATTCTGATCTAAAAATATTAAAAATAAAACAACATATGCAATTTCACAGAATTTATTAACATAAAACAACACATTCAATTTTACAGAATTTTGTGGCCAGTCAAGAAGCGCGTGAGGACGAACTTCATAAAAAATAAAAAATAAAAAATAAAAGAGGCGCGTGAGGGTATGACGTCCAATTGCTTGAACCTCCAGCCCGTGGTTCCAAATTTAGACCATCTTTTGATTGGGCCGTTATCGAAAGGCCCATAAGGCTGCCTTTTGTTTAGGCTATTTTTTACTCTGGATATGAGACATGCTTTCACTACAACAAACGAACCAATTAAACTATCCTTTATGGATGAGAATCAGCTGAATCTGTTTTTAATTAATAATTGAAGAATTTTTTTTTTCCAAATATGTAAATAATTCCGATTTCTTAATTTTCTTTTAGTCTCGTTACGAATATTTATATCCGTAACATTTGATATCAAAACCGATTCCGACATCTCAATTCAAGCTCCCTACCTTAAAAAATACATTATTCAAGAGATGGAGCAGAACATTTTTATTGGAAAGAACTCCATATGAGAAAACTTTTGTTGGAAAGAATAAGGGGAAGTAAATATTTTGTATTTTATAATTTATTTTTTATAATAATATTTATCTTTTTTCGGTGTTTTATAATAAGTTAGTGGAAATGCTTGTTATCCTTATTAGGAGAAAATCTAAATGCAATAGAAGTATCACTTCATCCATGCAACAAGCCAATCATCATTACCACGCGTGCTAAGAAATTAAAAAAATAACTAAAAAATAGATATTAAATTATACATGACATTTTCTAATTCATTGGTGGTACCACGTCACCCATACCTCCGTTGCACTATAGAATTACTCCCTTATTAGGGGTAAAGTTATTATCTTTTACAATAATTGTCTTTAGGTGTGTATTCGCTATTTATATTTTACGTATCAATAAAATAAAATCAGTGAATTATGATGGCAATTTAATAATTATTTTTGAGAGGTGGTTAGTCCTTCTAAATACTAACTAGCACGGGTCCGTACTTTATGCGGGTTGAACATATATTTTAAATATTGATCTTGTAAATGCTCCGGATCTTGTCGATTTTATAATTTAAATGAGACAATTGATTTACTTACACGTAATATTTATGCATCATTCATTTATCTCTCAATTTTCAAATAATATTTCTAATTCATCATGCAATAGATAATAGTCACAGTTTGCATCTTGAAGGACAATAAATAATAAAAAAATTAAGAAATAAAACAACTTATAAAAATAATTCAAAATAAAATAAAAAATAATAATAGACCTGAAATCCAAAAAATTATTTAGGATTTGTGGGCGGCGACTATTTCAGTTTCTTATTTTAATAGGAGATTATATTTTTATATTGTAATATATATTTTTATTTAATAATTTATTATTTTAATTTTATAATTTAATAATAAAAAATATTAATTTGTATAGATAATATGTCATGTGACGTGATGAAAAAGCTTAACAATATTTAACTTTTATATATATATATATATATATATATATTATTTTTCAGATTATCTGCTGTGGACGTTGGATTTCGCCTAATGTCCATAATCGAGAATTTATAGTTTGGGGGCACTAGCGATTAAGGGTGGCAACGAGCCGAGCTCGGGCCCGGGAAAAGCCCGGGCTTTTTTTTTTGCCCGAATTTTTTTAAAAAATTAAAAACATACAAATACAAAATATATTCACACTATATGCAAAGACAATTCACAAATAAATCACAAGTTTAATCGATAAATTAACAATTTAAATGCTACAAACAAATAAAAATGCTACAAACATATTAAAATATATATAAATATATATGTTTTTTTTTTGGTTTTGGCCCGGGCCAAAAATGGAAAGTCCGGTTCGGCCCCGAGCCCGAGCCGGGCTTTCATTATAGGGCCGGGCCCGGGCTTTTCCGCCACCCTTACTAGCGATCCTGTAAAACGAAGGTAGAGTGAGCAGGGAGTTCCTACCCACCGGTGTATAGTGGAAGATGAAGGTCTGAAGTTACCTTTACCTTCGTAGATTGTCGTGAGGGTGGCCGTCTGGTGTATAGAGGGGTAGAATACTATGAGATCTCAAGAGTGAGAGCTCTATTAAGGATGCTCAGGCCTTCTCGTAAGAATATCCAGGCCTCATTTATATTATGAATTTTATATCCTTTTATAGGTCTGAAGGATTTACTTTTCTGGTTGGCACACGAGCTGTATTTATGAGGGTGGGACTCCTAACGGGTTTTAACATTCATCTTTCGGTGATGAGATGAGTTAGCTGAATGTGCATAGATTAATCAAAGGTGAAATGACACTTTTTCTGTGGAAAGCAAATGAGTTGCTTGACATTGGGGCCTTCATTGGAATATAGGCGAGATGCAAAGGGTTCGGGCCCTTGGTCAAACCTTGGTCTGGAAGCCATTTGAAGGAATTTTGGCTCTATCTGTTATTGGGCATGGGCAAAAAGACAATTATACCCTTGGCCCAAATTTAGCCCGTACAGTTTGTCTCATACTCTCTAAGTCAATGAGTCTTTGTCTTGGAGAGTATTTTAACGAGTATATCGTTTGGGGTCGGTGTAGGCGTACACGAGCGTTGATGTCGTTTGGACCTGTCAATGTCATACCATGTTGATGGAGCCAAATAAATATCAGGGATGATCCTCAGTCGACTAGACATGGACTTAGATGTTGCTTGGACCTGTCAAATGTCATATTATGTTAATGGAACAAAACAAATACCCGGGATGATCCTCAGCCGACCAGACATGATGTTGATCTGGGAGACTGTTATGAGCTATGGGAATATTCCCATCGACTGGACTAGATGAACATCACGTCGACCCGACCTGTTGTGGGTCCGATGGAGTCTATTATATCGTTTGGACCATACGAAGGTCCAAGCCTTGATTTTGACTCAACTTGACCAAATACATATCAAGGATGATCCTCAATCGACCAGTCATGGATGATGATGTTGTTTGGTCATGGGATGATACTCGGTCGACCCGACCTGGGTGCTGATGTAGCTTGGACCTGTCAAGAGCATTATCATGTTTAAAGAAAATAAATAAATATTTAGGGATGGTCCTCAGCCGACCAAGTGGTGGAGTTGGTGCTTAGAGCTCCAATCCGGATAATGTATAGCACATTATATTTTATTATTTATTAATAAAATAACTACATTTTCATTTCAAATCTTATTAATGGTATTGTCATTATACATATTAGACTGATATATAAATATGTTAAGAATGATATCAACCTTAGAATAGTCATGTAGTAATACTGGACACTAGGTGGTCTGACATTGGGATAAGTATTATTATTGTAAACTATTCTTAAAGTGTGTGTGTATATTTTCCTAGTCATTAGTTTTGGAATATGATCGAATTCCTATAACCTAGAATACTAGAATATATCGTATATTGGAATTGAAGTTCCAATGGTTTAACCCAATATACCATGAGCATTGGAAGCTCGTATAGACGTGTGGGTATTGTTGGACCGAATACTGAATGACTCACAGGTGATTCCTAATAGTTGGAAGTACACACCACCGTCAATAGGAATCTCCTCGAGTCGAATAGTATTTGTAATCCTTTGACTATAGGATATCATTGATTTTGTCTTAGATCCTCCACATTTTGATGCCATATATGTCAGAAACCTTTCATAATCTGGTCTCTAGATGTTCGTTGGGTGTGGACCGATGCACTCAGTAATTAAGTACGAATCAAGTTAGGATCTGTCGGCCTATACATGTACCATAAGAGATTTAGGTATCTATGTGACTAAAGTCACGATTCTCAATACTTTGGCCAGAGCTAATCACATAGGGTGAATTGCATCAGTTGTAAAGAATTGTGGGCATGTCGACATGAGCTGTGCATCTTTGGAAACTTGACGGTATATTCTATTTCTCCTAAGCACAATCCGGATGGCCTACGACAGAAGGATTATTAAACATATGTGATGACCTCGACTTGTATAGTTCATAAAAGTCATTCATGTTCTTCGCGAATTCAGAGGTGGCTGAATTGGGTGTATATTAGCTAGGCTTATATGACGAATGTGTCTGAACTTAGAGAGTCCCAATATGAAGTGTACCCGTTGAGCACTTGGGTAGCCGTTTAATTTTGATAAAAGATAATATTCGTTATTATAATTATCAACTAAGATAATCAAGTATTTTTGGATAACATTTATTATTTACTTTGACCTAATTGGATTAATTCAATAATTACACAATGACTTAATTATAAATTCATAATTATCTCTGTCATATGAGGATATTATGGTAATTATAAATATGTAATTATATGTGGTTTTGGCTTGATTTAATTAGATTAAATCAAAATGACAAACATTAAACTAATCAATTTGTTAATCTTTGTCTTGATTTAATTGGATTAAATAAAAGTGATAGACAAAGGTGATTAGTTACACCTAATGATTCATATTTGGATAAATTGGATTAAGCCCACCTAAAAGTTGATTAGAACTTTTATTAATTAAAAATTACATAAGGTTTCCTATAAATAACAAGATTTATAAGGGATTTAATTAAGTTTAAGCTAAGCAAAATGAGCTTGAGAATGCTAAGCTAAATATAAGTAATTCTTGGAGAAATTAGCCTAAGTTAGAAAAGTGTTTAGAGATGTTTTGGAAGATCTTTACAAGTTCATCTAGGAAAAATCAAGATTGGATCTTGGAGTGAAGTTTTCTTGCATTGGAATCAAGATTGGATCTTGTTCTCCAATAATTTCAACAAGGAGAAAGAGATTGGATCTTTGTATCAAGCTTACTAGGTAATGTTTGATCTTCTCCTAAGCTGTGTTCTTCATTAGTGAGTTTTCATTAGTGAAACATATAGTAATGAATTATGTATTGGATGCATAATTACATAGTTTAAAGTTAAAATTAGGCTAATAGATTGTGTTAGAATGCTTTAGAAGTATAAACATAATATGTTTGTAATTAGGTCAAAGATGTTCATGTTGGACATAGAACAATTAATAAAAATATGGAACTCTAGATTAAAGTGATTCTAGAATCACTTGACCACCTTTGGGTGACCTAGAATTGTTATTGAGACATTTTATAGTGGGATTCTAAATTGGTTTGTGTTTTGATTAAAACAAATGCATATATGTATTTAGAATACATGTGTTAATTGTATAAAATATGTTTTGTTTGGTTTTGATGTTAAAATTTAATTTAAGGTGTATTAAAATGATATGAGTGTTAGAGTTGGTGCTCATAGTGCCAATCTGGATCGTATTTATGTCCGATTCATAAATACGAGCAATTTCATTTTCAATAATATTACTTATTTATTGGTAGCACCTTTTGTCTTTTATACACATATTCTATGTAATTGCGGTTATATATCTAATTACGATTAGATTGAGACTAAATCTGGTTAGTGATACGTGTATATTAGACAAAGACCCTAAGATTTACAATGTAGTGCGCAGTTACAACGTAGTTTGCAATTGACAATGGGAAGTGCACTATAAGATGTATATCCTTAAATAAAGTTTCTGGTCAAGATTTACTAACATGGGTCGGTTAGTAAAATCCGCTGAGACCAGTACATGTCGTATATCGTGACTTGGTCCGATGGTTTATCTTAATGAACCATGAGTCTCGGGAGACTCGTATAGATATGTAGGTGTTTATTTGATAAACACTGAACGACTCACTGAAGATTTCCTAATAGATGGTACACCAACGTCAATAGGAATCTTCTCGAGTTGAGCGAACATAGTGGTCCTTCGAATTGAGATACCATCGTGGGATATATGAGTTATCTTTCACACTTTGATGATAGTCACGTCACCGATCTATTTAGATCAGACCTCCGCATGTTCGTTGGGTGTAGACTGGTGCTCATGATATCCAGTGCATATCAAGATAGAATCTGCCAGTCCTGTGTAAAGGGCATAGACATCCTACAAGTGTTGTGATCTGGTAAATCCATGGCCGTGGTATAACTTCGGAAATCAGTTCCGAGTGTTATTTAGAGATCGTAAATTAAAAGTCGACTATATTAAACCGAATAGATTTGATTTCTTATCTATATCCCAGGTATAATATGGATAGTCTGTGACAGATGGATTATATGTATGCAATGACCTCGACTTGCTTAGTTTAGCGAGATTATCTGTGGTCGTCATAATTCATAGCGGGTGAATTATGGACACAAAATTGGATTTCGTGACGGATAAACCTAAACTTAGAGAGTCTCACAATATGAAGTGAAATGCATGTGTGAAGTTGATTTAGATGGAATTATTGTAATTATTGTCCAATTTGATCATTAGATGATATGTTTCCAATCTAGAGTGTTATGACCACTCTTGTAATGCCTAGAATTTTCTTGGGTGGTTCATGTGTGGTGACTTTGATTGGTGTTTTGATTAATTGGATTAATCTTAAAAAAATTGGATTTAAAGTATGAAAAATTGACATTTTTGGTTTTTGGATCAGTTCTGGAAAATATGGGTTTTTGTTGATGAATATGATGTCATTTGAATATATTGGATGTGATTTAGGTGTTGGAACAATTGCCATAAATTATTTCAGAGTTGAAATAAGCGAAAACGGTGAAAAATTGGCATTACCGGGTGACTTTTGACCCAACCGGGTGACGGCTGTCCAAATAGTAAATTTTTCACTGTTCGGGCAGCCCATGAACTGCCCTAACACTATTGGGGCTGACCTGGCCAGCCCTCATAAGTGTTGGGTAGTCGGTTCGGTCAAAAACACGTTTTAAGCCATTTTACGGAAAAAAAAATATTTTCGTAAAAGTTTCACGACGTTACTTAGTTGTTTATGTTGTTATTTGATATCGAATAAATATGTTTATGTGAAATATGAATAAATTATTCATATTGGATATTGAATAATTTATTCGGTAATTTAAAAAGTTTTAAAATCACGATTTCGCCCGAACAGCGCTTTCGCCGCGCCCCGCGCCCAAAACCTCAACAAAAATGGTATCAGAGCAGGTCTGTTGCTTCATCCATTATATTAGTCATGCTTGATATATGATATGTAATCCAATTTTAATATTTGCACATGCATGTAATCTATATGTTTCTTGACTTTTCGGTTCTATGCTAACGGAAATGTAACAGAGATTTAATGGTTAAATTGAGTTATTTTTTATAAGGTAGAATTGAGTTGTTTAGAAAATGATTTAGATTAAAATTCTGCATTTGATATGGAGCAATGCTTCCTTGAGGAATATCCCCGCTTAAAATAAGGCTGTAAAGTAAAGTGTATTGGATGCATGTTTCTTGGTCCGTCTTGTTAATACGGTTTATTTGTAACTTTCTATGGCTGCATCCGAGATCGTGCCAAAGCAGTGAGGGTGTAGTTGATAGAATTTTATCCATGCCGGTTGTATATTGATACTAGACAAATTCAAGTGAAAGTGTAAATCTTGAACGTGCCAAAGCTTTCAGGACTACATCGGTAGCTTGGGTTTGTCATTGGCAAGTGAAGCCTTTGATGGAGTTGGTGCTTGGAGTGCCAATCCGAATTGTATATTTTATTATTTATTAATAAAATAACTACATTTTTCATTTCATACCCTATTAATGGTATTGTCATTACGCGTATTAAATTGATGTATCGTTATGCTAAGAATGACATCGACCTTAGAATAGTTTTGACACTAGGTATAAACTATTCTTAAAGTAAATATTCATAGTCGTTGGTTTTGGAATACGGTCGAATTCCTATAACCTAGAAGACTAACACATGTCGTATATTGGAATTGGAGTTCCAATGGTTTAACGCGATGTACCATGAGTTTTGAAAACTCGTATAGACATGTGGGTATTCGTTGAAGCGAATACTGAATAACTCACATGTGATTCCTAATAGTTGAAAGTACACACCACCGTCAATAGGAATCTCCTCGAGTCGAGTAGCATATGTAATCCTTTGACTATAGGATATCATTGATTTTGTGTGAGATCCTCCACACTTAGATGTCAAGTATGTCAGAAACCTTTCATGATCTGGCCTCTAGATGTTCGTTGGGTGTGGACCGATACACACAGTAATCAAGTGCGAAGCAAGATAGAATCCATCGGCCCGTATGTGTACCATAAGGGGTTTAGGTATCCATGTTAGTAAAGTCACGATTCTTAAATCTTTGGCCAAAGTCGATCACTTAGGGTGAATCGCATCAGTTATGAAGAATCGTGGACATGTCGACATGAGATGTGCATCTTGGAAACTTGACAGTATATTCTATGTTTCCTAAGCACAAATCGGATAGCCTACGACGAAGGTATTGTTAAACATATGTGATGACCTCGACTTGTATAGTTCAGAAAGGTCGTTCGTGTTCTTCGCGAATTCGAAGGTGGCCGAATTGCGTACATATTAGCCAGGCTTGTATGACGAACATGTCTGAACTTAGAGAGTCCCAATATGAAGTGTACTCGTTGAGCACTTGGGTAGCCGATTATTTTTGATAAAATATAATATTCGATATTTTAATTATCAACTAAGATAATCAAGTCTTATTGGATAACATTGATTATTTACTTTGACCTAATTGGATTAATTAGATTAATTCAATAATTACACAATGGCTTAAATGTAAAATCATAATTATCTATACCATTTGAGGATATTATGGTAATTGTAAGTATGTAATAATATGTGGTCTTGGCTTGATTTAATTGGATTAAATCAAGGTGGCAAACATTTAACTAATCCATTTCCTTAATTGTATTAAATTAAAGTGGGAGACAATGGAGATTAGTCACACCTAATTATACATATTTGGACAAATTAGATTAAGCCCACTTAAAAGTTGATTACAACTTTTATTAATTAAAAATTGCCTAAGTTTTGCTATAAATAGCAAGCTTTAGGAAGGTTTTAAATACAAGTTCAAATACAAGCATAAGCAAATTCTTGAGAGATTAGCCTAAGTTAGAGAAGTGTTTAGAGAAGCTAGTGAGGTCTCTACAATATTTCATCTAGGAGAAATCAAGATTGGATCTTGAAGTGAAGCTTGGAAGTATTGGAAACAAGATTGGAACTTGAAATCAAGCTTGCACACCTTGGAGGTTCTCCAACAATTTCAACAAGGAGAAGTAGATTGAATCTTGCATCGAGCTTACTGGGTAATGTTTGATCTTCTCCAAAACTATGTTTATTTGTGTATTAGATGCATGATCACATAGCTTAATGTTGAATAAGTCTAATCAATTGTGTTAGGATACTTTAGAAGTATAAACACAACATGCTTATAATTAGGTCAAAATATTCATGTTGGATATGATACAATTAATTAGAGTTTGGAACTCTAGATTAAAGCTTAGAGCTATGATTATCATTCTAGATTCACTTGACCACTTTTAGGTGGACTAGAATTGTTCATGAGACATTTCTAATTGAGATTCTAAAATGATTTGTGTATTGGATTCAAAATTTACGCTAATGCATATTTAGAAAAAATTTATGTTTTTGGAAAAATATTTGATATTTTGAAAAACAAGATTTTTATTCTATAACATGTGTTTATGTTGGTTTTGAAATTAAAAATTAATTATGGGTGTTTTTGAAGTGTTTAGGGATGACCGGAAATTTATTGGGTTATAAACCCTCTTATTGGAGCTCTCTGGAATGAGAGCTGCTACTGAAGCTTAAATGAAAACAAGTGAAATAAAAAAAATAAATAAATAAAGGGGTTGCGCACTGTTCACGCGCGCAGTGTGCGCGCACTGTAGCCCGTGTGGTGCACGCGCGTGGCGCCCTTCGCGCGCGTTGATTTTGTTTTGCTTCATTCGGGAGCTTCCGGACTCCGATTCAGTCCCGATTTTTTCCTATACACTCGTTATGGAATATAGTATTTCATTAAATATTTTAAAATTACACCCATACTTGATATCCATGGGTTAGACCCATTTCCGCTGCCAGGGGCACCGATCCGACCCTAGGGGTTCCAGAACTGCCCCAACAGCCTTGATATGCCTCCTTGTGAACGTACCAAAGCTGTCATAACAAGAAACGGTCAGGACCAAAATCAGGAGTCACTGTTGAGTGATTGACAATGAGTTGTCTACCTAATGAATATATGTGGGCGAGATCGTGCCAAAGCTGTGTGTCGAAATATATTCATGGGATCCTACTCTCACTATGAAATTCGATTTAATTATTGAATTCCCATTCTCCGTTGTGGATTACGGTATTACGTAAAGTAGTGGGAGACACTGCTGGGTTAAAAATCCATAACTAAGGCAGTGCATAATTTTATGGAAATTTGCTGCTTTTGTTTTCCTTTATTCTATATTGTTTATAGAAATATACTTCTGATCCAATGCATATCATATTACTTGAATATGTTTTCTAACTTTATTTATGGTTGCATATTTCTAGAATAGGTTCTAGAATGACAGTAGACTTAGATATTGTTAGATTAGTTCAAACCATCGAGAACTGTTGTTCTGATTTTCTCGAAAATCAAGATGGTTAGTGACTTAGTTACTAAGTCATGATTAGTAATCTAAATAGATATCTATTTTAGGATATAGTTATCTAGTAAGAATAGTTTCTTATGCAGTAAGAATTGACTTGAATTAGTTCATGTCTCGAGATTCTTGACTAGCATTAGGAAAACCCCATTAGTATTTGTTTATCTTATAATGACGTTTCTTGGCTTTACTGGCTTTTAGAAGTCACATGTCTGACACAGTTTGCTAATCAATCATTTACAATTGTTGTGAATAACTGAGGGCAAATTATAAAGCTAAAGAAAAAAGATGTGTATAGTTGTGTATACAGAATATCGATTCTCACAATACGACAATTATAGGTATTGGATATCAGATCTCTCATCTAGTTATTTAAAATAATGTTTAATGATTATTTTGATATTTGATATCAGAACTTGTTACTATTGGATAGTTACTTGATCTTTATAAACAATTATTACATATTTTAAAATGACTAGTAGTGTCATTAATGAAAAAATAAACATTAAGAAAATATTCGGTTAACTAAATAACTTAGAACAATGCTTTATGAAATTTTATCACAGAAGAATATGATGCTTATTCCTTATGAAAAAGGATGGTCTGTTACAAGATCACACCATATATCCTTATCCATTTAATGAATATTGTATTCAGGATGTGATTAAATCTCATTTAACCAATGATCGTCATTGGACCACATATTTATTAAACTAATACATTAGATGTATGTAGTTTAATGAATTATAAATTGCCTTGGATAGTTTTCTTTACTTAGTAACATAGTTAATGAATTGTCATGACTTAATTGCGTGTTTCTAAAAGAATATATATTGAACGTCTTGAATGGTTCGAGAACTTTCAATATGTTTCTGATGAAACACGGATAAAATATTTTGAATCGTTCAAAGATATTCTATTTGAAGTGTTGAAAATTATAACTTTGAAATTCATCGTGAATATTTGAATTGTTCAAAGATGTTTAATATGATCAAACACATGAATTTAAGGCAATTAGTTCTAAAGTTATTTAATGAATGTGATTCTTACTCGATATTATTCTTCTACGATTCCATCGTGATGGAATTGGACAGTGGGAGGAAATGAATCTTATATGAGTGTTACTGAATTAGTTTTTCAATACTCTTGGGGTTATGCTCCAGAAACACTAATTCATCTCTTTAATTAAGGTTTCATTCGTTCTACAGTTACGTATATGATATGTATAAGTAGAAAATTCGAATCTTGAACAATTCGAGATTTGAATCTTTCTTTTGTATGTGTAGACGCTGGTTTTCGCCCGAGGTCTACAATTGAGATTTCGTGAGGATGGGGGCACTGGTGATCCTGCAAAACAAAGATGTAGAGTGAACGAGAGTAGACTACCCACCGGTGTGGTGGGTGCCGGGGGCACTCCGACGCTCAAGTCAGTAGTGGAAGTGAGCTATTAATACCATAGAAGGAGGAGCAAGGTCAGAGATTACCTTGATTCATGTGAGCTGCCGTGAGGGCGGTAGATGGGAGAAGCTGAGAGCTATCGAGAGAGTAATATTAGGCTAGGATTATGAGAGCTAGAAGTTGAATGTTGGCCAGATCCAAGTCCCCCTTCTTTCTGGTATCTTCGTTTATTTATACACCTTCGGGGGGCGTGTGTGTTTAAAGCTCTTTGATTGATTGTCCGTTGGGCGTCGGTTACGGATGACTCCATAAAGGGTGTTTATTGCGCTTTTCCGTTGCAGGCTAGTTACGTTCGAGTTATGAGTGGTGTTCGTGAGCTTGGGCGTTACGTGGATCGGCTTCTGGAAGGTCCTTCGATTATAGGTTGGGCGATGGTGTTCACTGGATATGGGCTTTCTAAACATATTTGGGCCTACTCAGACTTTATGAGACCTTGCTATTTGAGGTGGCAATCCGGGCCTGGATCCATATGTTGGGGAGTCTGGGGTGCACTCATCATTGGGCCCGAAGCAAAAGGTCGAAATTATCCTTGGACCAAATTTGGCCCGTACAGTATGATGGTTATATAATTGAAAGTATTTGCGCCTTGGAGGTACAAGTAAAAGTTTATCATTTATTCTATTTAATAGAATATTGTATTCTATTTGATAGAGTATCTTTTCTACGATCCCGAGTAATAAAATTATTTTATTACTTAGTGTGTAACATCAGATGTTAACGATTGTTGAAAAGACTTGACTTATTGAAGTCAAATGTGAGAGTGATAAACTGTAATGGAACTACATAATTAATTATATGAAATGACTCTACGATATCTTCCGTATAAGTTCAATAGGATGTCAGAATCATTTACAAAGTATTTGATACTTGTTGGTTCTGTTGTTTTCTTATCGAAGAAAATTATCCTAAAACTTATAGTGGGAGTGATATTTGATATCGATTTCGGAAATTACATTTGAACCATAGATCTAAGGTTGTTCATAGCTTAGCTTTTGGTATGAATTGTTCATAAAATGTGCAAATTGTTTGCGCAGCAAAAGCGAAGTGAGCTTGATAAATGTTTGACCTTCATAGTATGACAATGAGAAAAGTTATACTAAGTGATCTATTGCAGATTCTGAAAAAAACTTGTCTCAAGTCGTAGTAATTGAACAATTAAAGATTTGTTGGTTAATGTTGATATTAAATAGTGTATTTTGGCTAAAGAATGCAAAATGGCGTTCCTGAATGGTTTCTTCGAATGAGAGATCCGTTGTGGTTTCTTTGTTTGAAGAGTTCATTCTAGAATGGCCCTAGAGTTTGTATTCTGCTAAGATCACAATTTGATATACTAGCTTATAGAGCCCATTGTAAACTCAGATAAGTTTTCCGAAAATCTGTGTTCTCTAATTTTGATACAGTCAGATTGTCTGATTTTATCAAAACATAGAGAATGCATATGTGTTAAAAGGGTCAGTGGGAGAATACAAATTTCTTTCTAGTGTTATATATCATAACGACATTATCATTATTAATGTAATAATGAAATATTTGTGAGGTAAAAGGTTTACCTAAGTCTTCTTTTTCCGTGAAAGCAGTAGGAGTAGTCTCTGATATATTTGATATTAAGTATTATATATGATATAAAACTAAGAGAGTTGTGAGATACTCCCATTAATCGCATATTAGATATGATCTAATAAATGACACAGAAAGACTACCTGTATGACAGTTAGTATAACTGTTTGACAGTTAACGTGTCTTATATATATATAATATTCATCTTTCGTAAAGAATGATTCCTTTGTCAAAAGAGAGATTGATTGGAATGTCTAGTCAGTATTATACATCATAGGATGGTGGCTTAATGAATACTATATTATGTGCGATTAAGGATATCAATTTATGTGTGGTGACTTTGATTGATGTTTTGATTAATTGGATTAATCTTAAAAAAATTAGATTTAAAGTATGAAAAATTGGCATTTTTGATTTCTGGATCAGTTCTGGAAAATCTGGGTTTTATATTGATGAATTTGATGTCATTTGAATGTATTGGATGTGATTTAGGTGTTAGAACAATTGCCGGAAATTGTTTCAGAGTTGAAATAAGCGAAAACGGTAAAAAACAGTATTACCGGGTGACTTTTGAGCCAACCGGGTGACGGTTATCCAAACAGTGAATTTTTCACTGTTCGGGCAGCCCATGAACTGCCCTAACACTATTGGGCTGACCTGAGCAGCCCCTATAAGTGTTGGGTATTCGGTTCGGTCAAAAACGTATTTTAAGCCATTTTGCAGAAAAAAAATATTTTCGTAAAAGTTTCGCGACGTTTCTTAGTTGTTTATGTCGTTATTTGATATCGAATAAACATGTTTAGGTGAAATATGAATTAATTATTCATATTGGATATTTAATAATTTATTCGGTAATTTAAAAAGTTTTAAAATTACGATTTCGCCCGAACGACGCTTCTGCCGCGCCCCGCGCCCAAAACCCCTACAAGGAGAAAATTGGAAGTGTTTAGGATTGATTTGAAGATTGAAATTGCTTACTGCCTAGGTGTGTGTCTCGAATCTGGCCCTCCACCGTCTCGACACTAAGCATTAGACCTATGAGCGTCGCGACTCTCATCCTTCCCCGTCGTGATGCTGAGACGTTCAGCTCTCGAAGTTGATCTTACAATTTGGAGCGTCTCGACTCCCAAGCCAGCGCGTCGTAACTCCCAGTGCTAACAAAAACTAAAACTTCATTTTCTCCATTCCGAAGTTTCCGAATTCCGATTTGGTCCCCTTTTTTTCTACGGACTCGTATCAGAATGTAGTTTTAATTAAAATATTTTAAAATACACCTATCCCTGATATCCTTGGGTTAGACCCAATTTCGCTGTGCGGTGCACTGATCCGACCCTAGAGGTTCCACAACAGCCCCAACACCAGGTGTATCTTGGACATGAGATGATCCTCGGTCGACCTGACATGGGATGATCAAGTAGCTTGGACCTGTCAAGAGCAATATAATGTTTAAAGAAAACATATAAATGTTAGAGATGATCCTCAGTCGACCAGATGAATGTCAGAATAAACTTCAATAAACCAAACCAGATAAGGGTCAGGAGAGTCTTCAATATCGTCTAGATCAGATGAATGTTCAAGTCTTAAACTCGACTCAATATAAGCCAAATACATATCAAGGATGATCCTCAATCGACCCGACCTGGGTGTTGATGTTGTTTGAACCTGTCAAATATTAATAACATATTAACGAAACTAAGGAAATGTCAAGAAAGAACCTCAGTCGACCAGATGAAGGTCAAAATAATCTCCAGCCGACTGGACCTGAAAATGACCCAGGAGGAGTCTTTAATGTCGTCTGGACCGGATGAAGGTCCAAGTCTTGAACTCAACTCGACATGAGCCGTGGGGAATGTTCCCGTTGATTGGACCAGATGAAGGCCATGATAATCTCCAGTCGATCAAACCAGCTAAGGGACCAGATGAAGGTCCAGGTCTTGACTCGACTCGACATGAGTAATATGGGGAATGTCCCCGTCGACTGGACCAAATGAAAGCTAGGATAATTCTCCAGTCGACTGGACCTGAAAATGGACCTAAGAGGAGTCTTTACTGTCGTCTAGACCAGATGAAGGCCTAGGTCTTGAATTGGGCTCGACACAAGCCAAGGAGAATGATCCCATCGACTGGACCAGGTGAAGGCCATGATACTCTCTAGTCGACTGGACCTGGAAAGGACTAGAGGGAGTCTTCTATGTCGTATGGACCAGATGAAGGTCCAGGTCTTGATCTCGACTCGACATGAGTCATGTGGGGAATGTTCTCGTTGACTGGACCAGATGAAGGTCAAGACAATCTCCAACCGATTGATCCTGAAGATTACCGGGGGAGTTGATGAGCGAAAAATATATCACTATTTACCGCACATTTGACCTATTATTTTGTTTAGTTTCTCGGGTTTGATGAACGTTTTGATGTGTTTTAGTTTATTTTACAGATAAAATAAAATCGGGACTCAATGGAATCAATCAGGATGAAATATGGAACAAAGAATGACAAGAACTGGACTTTACATTTGGATTTTGGTGGTTGGAAACTTGAAATTGTGTTCTAACGAAGTACAATTTTAGAAATTTCAACTTTGCGCAATTTTCGTATTTTGACCATAACTTTTTACTCCGATATCGGATTGAGGTGATTCAGGTTCCAGATTAAAGAAGAATCAAAGATCTACAACTTTGAAGTTCATCATAATTTCGAATTATTAAGATTTCAAGACCGAAATTGATGAAAAATCTAAAAGTGTGTTATGCATAATTATTAAAGTCATTTTCAAAAACAAAAAAAAATAAAAAATGGAAATTGTCAAACTTGATGCCATGTTTGGTGGAGGTAAAATTTTGCCTATAAATACCAAGTCATTTCATTTGTAAATTTCATACTTTCCTTGGCTTCTTGAATAGGAATTAAGAATTGTATCTTGTGTGTTTTATTTAGTAGTTTTGTAATGTATTTTTATTTTTAGTAGTATTAATAGTTTGAGTGTTTTTATTTTCTTTTATGTTTAGTAATTAATTTTCGCTGAGGGAAGGGTGAAACCTTTAATATGATAAGGTAGATTAATCTCACCTAATTTAAAATATGGAAATTGTAATTTAATAATATGGATTAATGTTGATACCGTCTTAATGGCTGGTTTTATTCATTTGACATAATGTGACACCGCCTATATGGTCGGTCTTTAGATGACAGATGATTACCGTCTATATGGCTGGTTTATGGATAAATAATAACACCGCCTTTTATGGATGGTTTGACTTAATTAGGTAACACTGACAATTTCTATATTATAATAAAATGAGATTTCTGCATTTGAAATATTAAAGGTGGATCCCCTAACCCCAGTATTTTATTTTTAATATAGGCAAGTGATGAAGCACAATATTCATGATTTTAATAATTAATTTTCTTTATATAATGGGTAATATTTTATGCTTGTTTATTGAATCTTAATCTTAATGCTTATTGTTGGCTGATCACCAATAAGATTGATGTGGTAAACTTAAAATGAACTTGGAAAATGAATTTTAGGTTTCAACCTTAGATTCAATAGCTCACGATCTCACCTTAGGGTAGATGTCCCTTAGGTAGATTTCCTTATAGGATAGACATATACCTGTTGGGCGGGGGTAGCCACAATTGAAACTTGAACTTAATGAATTCAGGTAATTTGGTTAACATAGACATATGATTAATTGAATTACTTTGGGTGTTTGCATCTGACCATCGACATAAGCTTTTGCATATCTTCGTGTTCCAGGTTAGCAAACTAATTTATTACACATATATAAGAGAATCAATTCATCATTAGAATAATATTGTGTGGAATCACAACCCTAAATGTAAATTTTTCTTTATTATCAATTTCCTTTGTTTTATTTTATATTTTTATTTATTTAGCAAATTCACATTTAACCAACCAATCAGCAATCATTCAATTCTTCCTTTAATTAGATACTTGTAAATAAATAGAATCAATAATTAATAACAACAATAGAAATTAAGTTCTCGTGAGATCGATATTTTTATACTACTTGAGCGATACATGCGCTTGCGTAACGTGTGTGATTTCAGGAGTCTTCTATGTCGTGAGTCATATGGGGAATATTCCCGTCGACTAGACCAGATGAAGGTCAGGATAATCTCCAGCCGACTGATCTTGAAGAGGATCAGAGGGAAACTTCTATGTCGTCTGGATCAGATGAAAGTCCAGGTCTTGATCTCGACTAGACATGAGTCATGTGGGGAATGTTCCCGTCAACTGGACCAGATGAAGGCCAGGATAATCTCCAGCCCACTGATCCTGAAGAGGACCAGATGGAGTCTTCTATGTTGTCTGGACCAGATGAAGGTACAGGTCTTGATCTCGACTCGACATGAGTCATTTGGGGAATGTTCCCGTCGACTGGACCAGATGAAGGCCAGGATAATCTCTAGCCGACTGATCCTGAAGAGGACCCGTGGGAGTCTTCTATGTCGTATGGACCAGATCAAGGTCCAGGTCTTGATCTTGACTCGACATGAGTCATATGGAGAATGATCCCGTCGACTGGACCAGATGAAGGCCAGAATAATCTCCAATCGACTGATTATGAAGATGACATGGGGAAGTTTTCAATGTCGTTTGGACTAGATAAAGGTTCAGGTCTTGAACTATGTCGTATGACGTTGCCTGCAAGTTTCAAAACCACAATCATAGTAAGTGATAAAAGAGAACATTGATACTTGTCGTCTAGATACTTCGTCGAGTGGGACTACGATGGTTCTATCATAAGAGATTATAATTGTAGAGGTAAATTGTAGAGATTAATGCCACCTATGTTTTTTATTTTAATGAGAGATTATAATATGTTTTCTTATTATTATAGGTTTCTTTATGTTAATTTGATAATTTAATACTAATAAATTAAAATATTAATTAATTAAAGAATTAAATTAATAGGTTTATTATTTTAATAGTGTATTATGTTTTATATTGCAATACGTTTATGAGATTTGGCTTCCCGCGATTGAATCCAATTTTTTTTCTTTATCCTCACTAGTACAATGCTCGCACTTTGTGTAGGTTGAATATATATTTTAGATATTGATCTTGTAAGTGCTCCGGATCTTGTCGGTTTTATAGTCTAAATAAGACAATTGATTTACTTACACGTAATATTTATGCATCATTCTTTTGTCCCTCAATTCTCAAATAATATTTATAATCATTGTGCAATAGCTAATAATAAGAGTTTACATCCTGAAGCAAAATAAATAATAAAAAATTTATGAAATAAAAAACTTATAAAAATAATTCAAAATAAAATAACAAATAACAATATACTCGAAATCCAAATTTGCTAGGTTTTGTGAGCGGTTACTATTTAGGTTTCTTATATTAAAATGAGATTATATTTTTATATTGTAATTAATTTTTTATTTTTATAATTTATAATTTTAATTTTAAAAATATTAATTGTAGAGATTGTGTGTCACAAATATTTTTTATTTTAATAGAAGATTATATTATATCTTCTTATTATAATATGTAATAAAAAAAATTAAATGTAAAGATTAGGTGTCATGTGACGCTATTTGAAAACTAAAAAATGTCTAACTTCTATGTGTGTAAGGGGGAGTATACAAGGCAAGAAAGCACGGGCCCGGTCTAGTCCTGCATGGGACCAAAAAAATCCCGGCCGGGCTCAACTTAAAAAGCTCAAGCCAGACCCGGCCGGGCTTAAGAAAAATAATTGATATATATATATATATATATATAAAACTTTTTTGTTTTAAAAAAATGGACCAGATAAATCTCGGCCCAAGACCGAACTTGAGACAGGGTCGGGCCGGTAACAACCAGGGACTGGCTTTTCCCGAGCCCGGGCTTGAATATTACTTACCGGGCTCGGGTCGGACTTATCAAAGCCCCGGCCTGGCCCAGCCCATTGCCGCTTCTGGGGGTTTCTTACTTAATAAATTTAATAATTTAATTTATATTTTAATAGTAATTTTTAATTGTAATAGGATAATATAATATATTTTCTTATTATAACAGTTCTTATAAAATATAATATGTAATTTTATTGTAATAAATTTTTTATTTATTACAAAATTAATTATAAAGATATTTTATTTTTATAATTTAATAATAAAAAATTTATTATATAGGTTAATTATAGAGATTAAATATCACATATATTTTTTTTAATGAGATATTATAATATGTTTTCTTATTATAGTATGTTTCTTTATTTAAATTTTATAATTTAATATTAATAAATCAAAATATTAATTATTTAATTAAATTAATAAGTTTTTTTACTTTAATAATAGATTATGTTTTTACATTTGTTGACGGTGGATTTTGGTCTCAGGGCAATATGAGAATATCACTCCCGAGTTAATCCTCCTTCAATAGTGAATTTGTTTGGTTATGGGGAAAACCAAAAGCAAACTTAGCAGAAGGTAGATAATGCGCCAATCAAACAAGGAGATTTAACGTGGTTCGGCGGATTTTTATCCAACCTACGTCCACGGACACAAACATGACTATCCTTTTATTGCTGAAACTTGTATCTTTTGTGCTTTACAAGTTTAATCACAATGAGATTGATCTTGATTCCCCCCTTACACATACTCTACCCTTCTATTTATAATAGTGAAGAAATCAGATTCATTCTAGTATGAGGATTCATAATTGAAGCAACCTCATTTTCCCACAAGGATTCTTAATCAAATCTACCTCTATTCCATTTATCCTTCTAGGACACTGGTTTCATCAGTATTCTTTATGAAGGTAGGACTGTCTCCTTACCCCGCAGGGACATGACGTCTTATCTTCTGGTGCACGCCTCGCCATATGCTCGGTCTTCATGTGGTCGGTCATAATGGTTATTTGAACTAAGAATGATGTTGTCGATCTGATAATGCTTGGTCATTCGAACCAAAGTGATCGGTTGCCAACCATAAAGTGATCGGTCTCTTCCTGTTGTGGTCGGTCTGTAACCATAAGGTGCTCGACCTCTTATTGCAAAGTGCTCGGGCCCTTGCTGCTGGCTTTTTATGGGTCGGGTCGGCATCAATGATCCCGAACAAGAATGAGATTTTACCTTTTTATCCCTGTCATGCTGCTTTAAATATCATAGTGCCTGAAAACACCATCAACATCTGTCCCCTAGTTCTCAGTTCCAACGAGCATACAAGTTGGTGCCGGGAACTATATAAAGATGGTGTGTTGATTACTTTGCTTGGTGGTCGATCCGGAGTCGAATCAAAATTTTTCCGTTGCCTCTTTTCAAGCATCTTTTTTTTGAGACGCGCAACAGTCATGTCTGTTTAAATGCCCATCAAATCACCTTTAAGGTTTTTTCTGAGTCTGACACTTGTCAAACATCCGTCGGGTTCCCGCCAAAAGCAGGAGAAAATCGACCGTGTAGAGGCGTCTTAATAGTGCGCTGATCTCAACCGTTTATTTGATTTTGGTATACCTCTTTTGCAGTTGACACTTGGCGTCCATCCGGGACTCTATTACGATCCGATGGTTGGAATTATTCCGACGTTGTAATGAGAAGGTGAACCGATATCCTTGCATCTGTTTGGCAAAAATCCCATCAACTTCAAAAACTCTTATTCCCTTCGGCTTTGAAGCATCTGATTTGGTTTTACTCAAAGTTCTTCAACGTATTCGCTGCTTTTCCGAGCATAGATCAAGTAAGTTTCCCGAACGACCTTCTTCCTCTTCCTTTTTTCTTGTTTGCTGTGCTTTGCTGTTTCTCCTTTTCATTTGTTTTGATACTTGCTAGGGAGAGATTTTATTGAATACTTTGCTTAGGGCGCTTAGAACTTCATAGATTTAGTTTTTTTCTGGAAAATTAGGATAGCTTGCGAATCCTTTGGTCGTTTTTCAAGAATATGGTTGTAGACTGACCTTGCCCTTTTATTTTTCGGACGTATATGATGTCTGATGACAGTTCTTCCCCTAAAAACCCTGCTAAACCCTTGGCCCCTATTGCTGAAGAGCTTTCATCTGGCTAGGGAGCACCCAGCGTGGAAGACATTGATACTACCCCCACCCCTTCCGAAATCGAACAAGATACTTACCATGAGAGGGTTCCTCGGAAGGATCCGGAGCCCGGTGACTTTGACAGCTCGGCTCTGGATATGGTTCGGCCCTCTAAGATAACCGAGAATGATCTAGCACTACTTCGGCAACGATATGACATCCCGATAGATATTGCTCTTGAGGTCCCTCTCCCATGTGATCGTGCCAGTCAGCCTGACGATGGTTCCGTGGCCCTTCTTCCAGCTTTCTTCGAGTGCGGGCTCCGGTTGCCAATTCAACCCTACTTCGCCTGGATGCTAGCCGAGATGGAGATTGCCCCCTGTCAACTGAGTCTAAATAGTTGGAGGATCTTGGCCGGGTTATATGTAGCTTGGCATCGGGCGGGGCTTGGCGAACCTTCTTTTGAAGAAGTGAAGAGGTTATATCGGTTGAAGGCCAACCCAAAGACTCACCATGGTTGGTACTACCTTTCTGCTTACGACAGTTCGTCAAACGTCGTCCAAAAACTCCCTGACTCCAATAAGAATTTCAAAGATCTTTGGTTCTGGGCCACTGGAGATTGGGGACGGACCCTGAGATCGAATTGAGAGGAGATCTTGGTCCCGGATATCTTCAGAGCGGGAGGTCATGAGTTTAACATTTAGTTTTCCTGCCCTTAGTTCCCTTTTTTTTTATATGTTTGGATTCTTACCCCGTTTTTCTATTCCCCCTAACCTGTTGGAGGGATGCTCCCAAGGTCTCCCACCAGGTCCGGAAGCGGGTATTCTAGGCTCGGCGGTATGCCGTTCATTGGAGGGAGTTGGTAAACGATGCGGTATTTTTTGAATCGGGACTTGTTCGGGCCGTTCCTCCCAAAGTCTCGGGTCGGATAGGTAGATGTCTGTTGATATTCTAGCCAACTCCCTCGTTTATTTATCATGTTTGATGTCGTATTTTTTTTTTTAAATGCTCAGATCATGAACCTTTCTTTTGTCTTTGCTTTTTGCAGGTATGTCGAAGAGACCAAAGTACCTTGATCGGTTGACCGGTGCTGCGAAGAAAACTAGCCCAGGTGGAGCTGGTACTTCTCGGAGACGGCCTGAAACTTCTGAGGCCGGGAATGTGGCTGAAGAGATGGGGCGTCCGAGCTATCAAGGTCGGTCTTCGCCTTCCGGGGTGCTTCCAATGGGTGTTACCCGTCCTGATAGCCCTCCGAGATCTTTCAGGAGAAGGAATCGTCGATTTGGAGCTGTGGATACTCAATTAAGGCGGGAATTGGAGGATGAGGAGGCTCCGAGCAGAGAAACTCAGGTTCGGCAGGAGGGTCCTTCCAAGAAATTGAAGGGTGCTGTGGTTTTTGGAGTTGATGACCTTGGGAAGAATATTAGGGAATCTACTTCCCATTTGGTACCGGCTTTCAATGAGCTGGCCGGGGCCGTACCTCTGAGAAGATTCCGAGGTTTGAGGACCTTTCACCCGAGGAGGTAGTTGCAAAGTTGTGCTCCCAACTGGCCCAGGTCACTTCTTTTACTTCTTTTCTATATCCGTGGTGTCTTTCAGACTTTGTTTTATTTTCCTAACTTCTTTTTCTTCTCGGCAGGCAAATTATTTGGCGGCCAAAAATAAGGACCTGTTTATAAGCATTTTGTCCGAAGGCGGCCAAGCCTAGAGGCTTCAGAATCGTCTTTCTGAAGTGGAGGCCAAGCTGGCTAGTGCCGAAGAGAGGAATATGGATCATGAGCTGGTTGCGGTTGAGGCTGTTAAAACAAACAAAGCCCTTAAGGCTTCTGCTACTCTAGAGCGGAAGAACGCTGAAGAAGCTAAAGCAAGTTTGGTGGACGCCCGGACTGAGATTGGGATCCTCAAGGTGGAAATAGGCAGCGTGGAGTATAAGCTGCGAGCCAAGAAGGAGGAGCTGGGACGGGCCCGTGCCGAGGTCAGGGATAGAGAACTTGAGTGGGAGGCCGAGAGGGACTCCATTCTTTTTGAAGGGGTCGGTGATTGTGCGGAAATCATCCCCATGGTTCTACCTGATTTAGACATGGGTCTTATTCATGTGGCCATCCGTTTTTGTAAAGGGAAATGTTCGAGGAAGAGTTTCAGAAGTGGCTACCCCCTCCTCCCGAAGAAGTGATGGATCCCGAACCGATTTCGATCGCCCCGGTTTTCCCAGCTCTTCAAGAAAACCCTCCCGAGGCTCCTGCTCTTGGCGAGGATTATCCTGAGGTTCCACCTCCAATCCTTGAAGTAGTAGTCTCCCAGGTTGCCGAGGTTGAAGCTGCTGCTCCCCCTCCTGAGACCGAGCCGATCTATCCGTCGTCTGAGCCAGCTGAGGAAGAACTTCATGCCCCCGTAGGGGCTGATTGAGAAGGGGTAACCCTGGCGGGGCCCTGTGTATACTTATCTTTTTTGTAATAACTCTTCATACTCTGTTTAGGAGGCATATGTACATTAATATATTTCCTTCCTTTTGTACTTTTCTCTTCGTTCTATATGCTTTCCCTTAGGTTCTTCTAGCTTGTTCTGAGGATGTTTCTTAGCGGGATGAGCTCCTGTATTAAGGGGACATAGCCCGACCCCGAGCTGGATAGATGGTCGTGTGGGGATGCTACGTCCTCAATCCAAAAGACGGACTCGGTGGGACGTAACCCGACCCCGAGCTGAAAAAGACACTTGGACCTGGGGGAATGTTACGTCCCCAGTCCAAAGAGGTAAACTCGGTGGGGCGTAACCCGACCCCGAGTCGAATAATCAAGTGGCCTCGGCGGAACGAAATGCAGCCCCGAGCCGAATAACCAAGTGGCCTCGGCGGAACGAATCCAGCCCCGAGCCGATTAACCAAGTGGCCTCGGCGGAACGAATCCAGCCCCGAGCCGATTAACCAAGTGGCCTCTGCGAAACGAATCCAGCCCCGAGCCGATTAACTAAGTGGCCTCGGCGGAACGAATCCAGCCCCGAGCCGATTAACCAAGTGGCCTCGGCGGAACGAATCCGGCCCCGAGCACTGGTTAATCCTTGGGACTTATTCAGATGGGAAGTGTATCCACCTTTGAAGCCCTATCGAATCTGACTTGGGCGTCCCCTTGTCAGACCGACGAAAAAATAAAAACAAAACTTTGGAAAATAAAATCAAAAAAGTGTAAACAACAGCACGGATACCTTAGAACAGCGTCCTGTCCGAGGTCTCCCAAACACAATTCTGAATCTTTCAATTCAGTGTCCCGGCGAACCAAAATTTGGATCAGTAGAGCGTTTAAAATGGTAAGGGCACATCCTCTATACGTCAGGTCACTGTGGAGCCTGTGTATTTGTGTGGGGGCTCCTCCTCACCGCGCTGGAGCAGGCACACGCCACAGGGGCACAACGCCTCCCCGTGCTGCGCTTCTCTTGGATCCAAATGATGAATGGATCAAAGAGTGTTCGGGATACTAAGGGCACATCCCTCCTTAGGTCCGACATCACTGGAGCTAGCGATCATCACGGGGGCCTCATCACTCCCCGTGCTCTGCTTTCCCATGGATCCATTACATCGGGTAAGTGAGGATCAAAGAGTGTTCGACACATTAAGGGCATAATCCTCATTATGTTCAGTAACACTGGAGCAAGCAATCGCCACAGGGGTATCATCTCTCCCCGTGTTGTGCTTCTCACGGATCATATGCATCGAGTATGTCCCTGAATATTTCGAGGACCCCAAGCTGAAGGAGACACTTGGTTCTGGGGGAATGTCCCGTCCTTAAACCAATGAGCATGACTCGGTGGGATGTAACCCGACCCCGAGCCGAATATCGCAGTGGCCTCGGCGGAACAAGATCCAGCCCCGAGCCGATTATCGCAGTGGCCTCGGTGGAACGTAATCCGGCCCCGAGGTGTTCGAAACATTAAGGGTATATTCCTCCTTATGTTCGGTAACACTGGAGCAAGCAATCGCCATTGGGGTATCATCCCTCCCCGTGCTATGCTTCTCACGGATCTATACTCTGATTCACTTTCGTCCCTGATGTTTAATGCTTGTATGGAATTGACTGATTCTGGTGTGACTTGTGCTTCTTTATGGTGGTAGCCGTGGTCGGGTAGTTACCGGTTTTGTGCTTTTGACCATGGACCGTTGTATTGAGTATGTCCCTGGAGTTTTGAATATGGTTCACAAAATTTTTATTTTTAGAAGAGTGGGTGAAAATTTTGGAAAAGAAAGTTTTATTTATATTCGGGGACATACTGCCCTTCTTACAACTCTCTGCGGGCCATTTTGAGAGAGGCTTTATATTGAATTTTCGTCCCTTGTCGGGTTGCTGCAAAAGAAAAGAAGGAAGAGAGAATTTACTGAAAGTATTTTCTCAACATCTCGGCGTTCCATGGTTTTTTTAATCTTGTGTCGTCCAGCTGTTCTAGGATGTAAGCCCCTGGCTTTACCACCTCTGTGATTTTGTAGGGCCATTCCCACTTGGCACCTAACGAGCCCTCCTCTGGTCGTCGGGTGTTTAAGGTGACCCTTCTCAATACTAAGTCGCCCGGGAGGAAGGAGCGGGTTTGAACTCTTCTGTTGTAGAAGCGGGTCATTCTTTGTTGGTAGACTGCCACTTTCATAGCTGATTTCTCTCTCCTTTCCTCGATCAGGTCAAGGTGGTTTTTGATAAATTCTTCATTCTGCTCATTCCCAAAGTGGCGGACCCTGTGAGTTGCTACCCCGATTTCTGCTGGAATGATGGCCTCACATCCGTATGATAGGGAAAACGGTGTCTCCCCTGTGGAATCTTTGTAGGTCGTCCGATGTGCCCATAGCACTTCTGGTAATTCTTCGACCCATAAGACTTTGCGTGATCCGAGCCCAGCTTTAAGGTTTGCCTTGATGGTTTTGTTTGTTGCCTCAACCTGTCTGTTTGACTTGGGATGGGCTGGCGAGGCGAATATTAAAGCGATCTGGAGGTCTTCGCAGAGCTTCTTGAATCCTTTGCTATCGAATTGTTTCCTGTTGTCAGTGATGATTGCCCGGGGGATTCCGAACCTGCAGATAATATTCTTTTTTAAAAACTATGTGGCCTTCTTTTCTGTGATGGTGGATAGTGGCTCGGCTTATACCCATTTTGTGAAATAGTCTATGGCTACGATTGCATACTTCGCCTGTCCTCGCCCTTTTGGCATTGGCCCTATGATATCTAGTTTGTTGGTAGACTGCCACTTTCATAGCTGATTTCTCTCTCCTTCCTCGATCAGGTCGAGGTGGTTTTTGATAAGTTCTTCATTTTGCTCATTCCCAAAGTGGCGGACCCTGTGAGTTGCTACCCCGATTTCTACTGGAATGATGGCCTCACATCCGTATGATAGGGAAAACGGTGTCTCCCCTGTGGAATCTTTGTAGGTCGTCCGATGTGCCCATAACACTTCTGGTAATTCTTCGACCCATAAGCCTTTGCGTGATCCGAGCCCAGCTTTAAGGTTTGCCTTGATGGTTTTGTTTGTTGCCTCAACCTGTCTGTTTGACTTGGGATGGGCTGGCGAGGCGAATTTTAAAGCGATCTGGAGGTCTTCGCAGAGCTTCTTGAATCATTTGCTATCAAATTGTTTCCTGTTGTCGGTGATGATTGCCCGGGGGATTCCGAACCTGCAGATAATATTCTTTTTTAAAAACTCTGTGGCCTTCTTTTCTGTGATGGTGGATAGCGGCTCGGCTTCTACCCATTTTGTGAAATAGTCTATGGCTACGATTGCGTACTTCGCATGTCCTCGCCCTTTTGGCATTGGCCCTATGATATCTAGCCCCCACTGCGCGAATGGCCAGGGGCTGGACATGGTGGTTAATTGTTCTGCCGGTTGATGGTGGATGTTGGCATTTTTCTGACAACCTTCACATTTCTGAGCTACCCTCACACTGTCCTGATGCATGGCCGGCCAGTAAAATCCTTGTCTTAAGGCTTTAAAGGCGATTGATCTTCCTCCGGCGTGACTTCCACAGATGCCCGTGTGAATTTCCCTGAGCACATAATCTGCTTCCTCTTCTGTTAAACATCTCAAGAGGGGTACGGTATAGCCTCTCTGGTAGAGCACCCCTTCGATCAGGGAAAACTTGGTGCTCTTGAATTTTAGCTTCTTGGCCTCCATTTTGTCTTTAGGGGTTTCCCCTGTTTCCAGGTACCTCTTAATCGGTTGCATCCATGAGTTTTTGCCTTCCTCTTCTACTATATCTACCTCCAGCTCCCCTATGCTTCTTTCTCGGAGGCATATGAGAGGGATTATTCTGGGGTCCTCGGTCTTCATTGAGGATGCGAGCCGGGCCAGGGAGTCTGCTTCACAGTTGTCTTCTCGTCCGATTTGTTTGAAGCGTACGTTCCTCACTTTCTCCATCAACTTTTTTACTTCGGCTAAGTAAGCTATTGATGAGCGGAAAATATATCAATATTTACCGCCCCTTTTACTTAATATTTTGTTTAGTTTCTCGGGTTTGATGAACGTTTTGATATGTTTTATTTTATTTTGCAGATAAAATAATATCGGGACTCAATGAAATCATTTAGGATGAAATGTGGATCAAATAAGGGCAATTATTGGACTTGATATATTAATTTTGGAGATTGGAAACTTGAAAGGGCGTTTTGACGAAGTGCAGTTTTGGAAATTCCAGTTTTGCGCATCTGTCGTATTTTGGGCATAACTTTTTACTCAGATATCGGATTGAGCTAATTCAAGTCCCAGATTAAAGAAGACTCAAAGACCTACAACTTTCAAAGAGAAAATATTTTCTAATTCTGAAGATGTCATGACCGAAATTGATGAACCATCCAGAAGTGTGTGGAGTGTAATTATTAAAAGTCATTATCAATCATTTTCAAAGCAAAATATTAATTAATAAATAATTAATAAAAATTATCAAATCACCACCAAACAAGATAAGCAATTAGTGGAGCAATTATGGATTTGGTGGAGTAATTAGTGGAGAAATTAATAATGGATTTGGTGGAGAAATTGATTGATGATTTGATGGTGGCAAAATTTTGCCTATAAATATCAAGCCATTTCATTTGTAAAATTCATACTTTCTTCTTTGAAATTCTTAATGAATAAATAAGAAGATTGTATCTAGTTTGTTTATTTTTAGTTTTCAGTAATTAATTTTCACTTTCGCACTTTCTTTTCTTTACTTTTCAGTTTTACTTTCCGTAATTTACTTTTACGCATAACATTTTCCTTTCTTTACTTTTTCAGTTTTTATTTTTCAACCATGAGGAGGTAACTTCCCTCTGCCGAGGTGAAAGGTAATTCTTTTACTGTTACTATCTTAGATTAATCTCCCTTAGACACAACATATTCACTATTCTAAAATTTGACTTAAAAAGGAATACCGCTATATTGGTCGGTGGGCTATTTAATTTAAACTGTTAAACCTGACTAAGCAAGGATACCGCCAGATTGGTCGGTTGGTAATTTAATTTTGGTTCCGCCTTTATGGCTGGTTATTTCTTTATCGCCTACATGGCAAGTTCATGGATAAATTTTACCGCCTTTATGGCTGGTCGGACTTAACTTGACTTAATCAGGATACCGCCTATATGGTCGGTTGGTTTTAATCTCACAAGTGATTATGTTATACTAAGGGAGATATCTAAGTTAGTAATTAGTAAAAGTAATTCCTTTTATCTTGGCAGTTTATTTTCATTTACTTTCCCGCTTTTACTTTCTCGCAGTTACTTTTTAGCATTTTTATTTTATGTCTTTTAAGTTTTCATTAGCCATAGTTATGTATTGTAACTAAGTTAGTATCTAGGGTTGTGATGAATTTCAATATAACCGGTTTATAAGGGGTTAGATTATAGGTTGGGTAATTTAAAGATTTATTTATTGAGTCTTAATCTTAATGCTTTTTATTAACTGGCCATTAATAAAATTGATTAGGTAAACTTAAAATGAACTAGACATAGGGATTTTAAGTTTAAGACCTTAGACTCAATAACCCACGATCTTCCTTGAGGATAGATAACCCTTTTAATAGATTTCCTTACATGATAGGAATATACCTGTCGGGCGGGGGTAGCCATAATTGGAACTTAATCTTAATGAATCTAGGTAATTTGGTTGACATAGACATATGGTTCAATTGGATTATACTAGGTATTTGAAATTGACCATCGGAAGAGGCTTTTACATAAATTAGTGTTCCAGGTTAATAATCAATATATTACCCAACTTTAAGATAACCACTTCATCTTCTAAATAATATTGGAATTAATCACAACCCTGGATAGTTTTTATAAATTTGGATTTTTCTCAACCTACTTTTAAGCAATTTTATTTACTTGTTTTAAATTTAGAATCATCGTCATTTCAAATCAATCAATCAAACAACCTGTTAGATACTGGTAATCAGTTGGCCCCATAAATTAATAACAAAAAGGTTTTAAGTCCTCGTGGGATCGATACTTTTTATACTACTTGAACGATACGTGCGCTTGCGTTATACGTGTGTGTTTACGCCGGTCAGCTATCATAGTCGACTTTCTGGCCTGAAATTCTCCCTTTAGTTGTTGAATGGCTAGCTGAGAGTCACTCCTTACTACCACGTTGTGGACTCCCACTACTGTGCATAGCCTTAATCCGGCCAAAATTGCTTCGTATTCGGCTTCATTGTTTGTGGCTTTGAAAGCAAATTTCAAGGCAATCAACACTTCTTCTCCTTCACTATTTTTCAGTGTGATTCCTGCCCCATTGCCCTGTGAGCTAGCAGACCCGTCCACTGACATTTCCCATTTGCTTTCCTCCGTAGTCAATATTTGGGGTTCCGCGAGTTCCGCAACAAAATCTGCCAAGGCCTGCCCTTTTATTAATATCATTGGGAGGTAGGAAATGTCGTGCTCACTTAGCTCCACCGACCATTTCATTAAACTTCCCGAGGTTTCTGGTTTTTGCAAGATCTGCCGCAGGGGGTAATTAGTGTAAACTCCGATAGGGTGGGCCTGGAAGTAGGGTCGTAATTTCCGTGCTGTAGTGATCAAGGATAGGGCGACTAGTTCATGCACGTGATATCGGGTCTCTACATCCAATAGAGCTTTGCTTACATAGTATACTGGTCTCTAGATCTGGTCGGCCTCTTGCACCAGTACCGAACTCACTGCGTATTTTGAAACAGCCAAGTACAAGTATAATGTCTCTCATGGGAGAGGTTTAGCTAGGAGTGGGGGTTGTGCTAGATATTGTTTTAGCTGCTGGAAGGCCTCCTCACATTCCGGTGCCCAGTCGATCCCCTTTTTGGCCTTCTTGATGACTTTGAAGAAGGGGTGGCATTTGTCGGTCGCCCGAGAGATGAATCGGTTGAGCGCGGCGACCCTGCCTGTTGGACCTTGCACCTCTTTAATTGTTCTGGGGGATGTTAAATCTAGCACAGCTTGTATCTTCTGAGGGTTGGCTTCTATGCCTCGGGAACTCACCATGTAGCCCAGAAATTTTCCTGAGGCCACTCCGAATGCACACTTCTCTGGATTGAGTCTTAAATTGTGTTTTCTCAGTAATTCGAAGGTTTTCTTTAGGTCAGTTACGTGACCTCTTGGTTCTCTGGACATTGTTATCATGTCGTCCACATATACCAACATTGAAGTGCCGATGAGTGGTTTGAAAATTTTGTTTACCAACCTTTGAAAAGTTGCCCCTGCGTTCTGCAGTCCGAAAGGCATTACTTTGTAGTAGTACAGTCATTGATCGGTGATAAAAGTGGTTTTCTCTTCGTCTGTAGGATGCATCCTGACCTGATTGTACCCTGAGAAGGCATCCATGAAGCTTAGTAGTCTTTGGCAGGCAGTTGCGTCTACTAGTTGATCTATATTTGGTAGAGGAAAGCTGTCTTTTGGACACGCTTTATTGAGGTCAGTGAAATCTACACACATCCTCCATTTTCCATTGGATTTCTTTACCAATACTACGTTTGACACCCACTCGGGGTACTTTACTTCTCCGATGAAGCCGGCTTTTAACAGTTTTTCCACCTCGGATGCCACCGTTCTGCACCGTTATTGATTGAAGATCCTTCTCTTCTGTTTGACCAGTTTGAGTGACGGGTTTGCTGCTAAGTGGTGACTGATGAACTTTGGGTCAATCTCGGGCATGTCATTGTGTCCCCACGCGAAGATGTCGGGGTATTCCCGTAGACATTCTAGCAGGCCATTTTTTAGGGTTTCGTCCAAGTTTCCCCTATCTTTATGCTTTTTTTCGGTCCGAACAGTCTTATTTCTTCTAACTCTTCAGCTGTTCCTAGCCGGGCAACTTTATCCGGGCGGGGACCTGGTTCTTTCCTCTCGTTCTCGCCCCTCTACCTCTTCTTGGTGCCTTCTTCAATGCAGAGGGTCTCTCGTGAGAGAGTGGCAAAGCAGCTACGGGCTATCTTCTGACTCCCGCACACGATTCTGATCCCTTCCCGGGTGGGGAACTTTAGTTTTAAGTGATAGCAGGACATCGCAGCCTTTGTTTTCATCATAAAAGGTCGGCCGATAATGACTTGGTAATTGCTCAGGCAGTCCACCACAATGAAGTTTACCATAATTGTCTGGGTCCAGGGGTGAGTTCCGATGGTTGTTGCCAGTTGTATTCTCCCCAGCGGGATGACCGTTAAGCCTCCAAAACCATACAGGGGGGTGCCGTCATTAGTTAGGGTTACGTACTCCACTCCCAGGCTTTCTAAAGCTTCTTTGGAGATTATGTCTACCGCGCTTCCGGGATCTACCAGGATTCTATCTACCTATGTGCCGCTGATTGTAGCTTTGATTATTAGCGCATCGTCATGGGGGGAACTCACCCCTCGAGCATACTCGTCGGTGAACATTATGGGCACCGACCGACTTCCTCGTGGTACTGGGGACCTTTACGTTTCCAGCACTTCTGTCCCCTGTATTCGGCTATAGCTTTTTCTTGACCGGTTAGAGTCTCCGACCAGTGTTTTCCCTCATGCGATGATGTTCACCTGCCGATTTCGTGTCCTCTGTTTGGCTACCATGGCCTCATGGTTGATATAACTGTTTAGATACCCATTTCGGTCTAGGTCCTCCATCTGTTCCCGGAGATCCTTGCATTCGTCTGTTGTGTGCCCCATCAGATTATGATGTACGCAGTAAGATTTTTGGTTCCTTTTATTCGGGGGGAATCTCCTGAGGTCGGGTTCTATCAAGAGGCCTTTTTCCTGTATCTCCATGATGATTTGCCCTGGTGGCTTGCTCAGGGGAATGTACGCTTCTTCTCGGACTACATGATTCACCTGGGTCACGACCCCTCTTTCCTGATCTCTTCGAGGAATTGGTTTGAATTCTTTGGGTCTCGGATTGAATTTTTTGAATTCCCTGTCCGGTCGTCGGGGGGCCTCTGTTCTTGTTGTTCTTTCTCGAATGGCCGTCCCCCTTCGGGAGATCTTTTCTTCGCTTTCTAACAAGACAAATTTCCGGGCTACCTCTAGAGCGGTAGCATAATCTGGTGTGTCTTGGA
This sequence comes from Zanthoxylum bungeanum, assembly GCA_019454045.1. Lineage (NCBI taxonomy): Eukaryota > Viridiplantae > Streptophyta > Magnoliopsida > Sapindales > Rutaceae > Zanthoxylum > Zanthoxylum bungeanum. Next base: position 56,743 of record SKCR01042114.1, read on the forward strand.
TTCTTAGGTGAGTCCATAGTTTTCCGACCCTTAGGGCTCCCTTTAAACTTTCCAGTGCCTCTTGGGACTCGTACCCTCCGACCTCGAGTACCATATTGTGGTACCTCTTGATGAAAATTTTTAGGGGCTCGTCATCTCCTTACTTCATAAGCCTCAATTCTCCAATCATCTTCTTGGGGACGCATGCCCCTTTAAAGTGTCGAACGAACGACCTTTTAAGTTGTGTGAAGCTTCCGATGCTCCCCGGGGCCAGACTTCTGTACCATAGGATGGCGAGTCCACCCAAAGTTAGGGGGAACACTTTGCAGATGGCATCTCCTACCACTCCCTGGACTTCCATCAACAAGACAAAGCTTTCGATGTGGGATTTCGGATCAGAGTGGCCTTTGTAAGGTGCCATGGTTGGCATGTTGAATCGCCTTGGGAATTTTACCGACTTTATTTCTTCTGTGAGGGGAGATTCCTCCTCGCTATCCCGGGCATCCCCTGTATCAGTCTTGAGGCCTACCCCCCACTTGGCATCTCCTTTTTTAACCAAGACTTTATTTCACTGCTTGTGCCGCCATGTTGTATCCTGTGCCCCTCTGTGCGTCTATTGCCCCGGGTGCGGCGTTCCTCATCCCTTGGAGTTTCCCGCACACTTTCGCTATGCTCACTGTCCTCTCTTCTGGAGTCGCGGAGACTGTCATAGGAGGGATCCGGTGATGGTCTTCCTTCTTCTTCTTCCCATGTGTCCACTGTTCGTGAATCTTTTTCTACAACTACAGATTTTATCCCGTAGGGGCCCCTCCTCCTGGGTCCATCGTCTTCACTTGTGTCTATCACCCTTTTCCCTTCTGCTTTTTCACTTCTTCTTCGACTGGTTCCGACGTCTGGTCTCTCGTTGTTCGTTCCCTCCATTCTCTCCAGCCGATCCATCATGGATTTCATGCTTTCTTCCATCTTTTTCATCCAGTCTGTTGTTGGACTCCCCGAAGATTTATGATTTCCGCCTTCTGCCATTATCTTTCTCGCGAACTGCTTTTTGTTGCGAATTCCCCACAGACGGCGCCAACTGTTGACGGTGGATTTTGATCTCATGGCAATATGGGAATATCACTCCCGAGGTAATCCTCCTTCAATAGTGAATTTGTTTGGTTATGGGGAAAACCAAAAGCAAACTTATTAGAAATGTATATTTCACTGACTTATATTCATTACTGTTGTATGAGTTTTGTATGTATTTTGCTATTAAAACGCACCTAATAAAAATTATGATCAAATTCGTATTACACAGCAAATATCTAAAAAATGAAAAGTAAAAACGCAGTTTCTTTCTTTTTTTTTTTGATGAAAATAAAGCAATTACAAAAAACTTGTTCTTCTTTAAAGATGAATAAAGATGGCAATCTACAGCTAATAAAACCAAAATTTTAGATTCTTTTGTACATCTTAAAACACTGTGAAGTCAATATCCAAGAAAAATCCATCTGGGCATGTGCAAATTTGTATGACAAACAAATTTTGAGCTGCATTATTGGAATTGTACCAACTTTTAGCTTTTCTGAAAAAGCAACAAGGCAAAAATAATGCTTCTCCCCAGTGACCAAAATACAGAACCCTTAAGTGCTGTCAAACTAAATTTTCTTTTGGCTGCATGCAATCAATCATCAATGGACCATACACATACATCATTGATTCAAATTGGTAGGGACTTTAAAACTGGCCTAATTTACTTTAACTTCACCGAATAGTTGAGTTTGAATTTCAGATGCTTTATGTCTAGGATTAGGAATGCCAAAATATCTCAAATAATTTGGAATTTCATACCTTTCGATATGAGATTCAAGACAAAAATCGGGATGAGATTCTGGGCAATTTTTTGTTTCGAAATTTTTTTTTGGCTCAAGATACCCGAATACCGGGATCCCAGACCGTTGTGAGATTTCGGAGGATTTCTCGGCTAGAGAAAAAAATTAACAAATTCTAGCCGGTTTGACCGATTGTCATCTCTATTTATGTCTATCTTCTTTGCTGTGCTAAATCTTAAGATATATTACATCTGTAATCAGAATCATAGATTAATAAATAAGTCTTGTTCCTCCAAATTTTCATGCACCAAATAAGCTACCAGATCAGGAATATAAAATATATAATACTCTCTATTATATGTGAATGGATTGTATTACACTTAATGATATAATTATATTATATAATCATCGTGATTAGCACGGCCACCCACACATCATTATATGATTAATTATGGATTAAGACACAACTGATAAGCACAAGCTCTATGATATGCAAGTAACATCGAACTGATGCCAGAAAGAAGAATTCCTTTTTATCTTTTTATTTTATTTTATTTTTTTTGAATTGATGATCTGAACAAGACATGTAACATCATTTGAACAAAATGATAGGCAGTGAGGAGAATGAGACCCCAAAAGCATGTCACAGTAACATAGAATCTAAGCTGTCACAGATGTTTCCACAGCAACCTTGCTCGGGTACCCAACTTCCGATTTTACATCAGATTCCCAGAGATCTGGTATTGCTTCCTTGATGTTGTGAATGCTTTCTAATGCATAATCCGCGCCTTTAACTCTCTGAGATTTTCCAACCTGAACTCAACATGATAATTCGACAAACAATCGCTCAATCAAGGCATCCACGTATTGCATCGTTGTTACTATGAACAAGTAATGTGACATGTAACAATATTTGTGATACCATTACAAAGACTTACCAGTACAGTGTCAAGTCTCACACGCTTTCCAGCCTGTATGTTTCGGACACTATCTTCAAAGAACAACTGCAAGAGCAAAAATACAGAGATGAAAAACATCAGCAAATTGATGTGGTTACTTTAGAAATGATTTGAAAAGGACATGAAAAAAAAAAAAGCCTAAAGATCAACATACTGTTCTCTGAGGGTTAATGTTAGCAATCTTGAGAGCCTTTTCGATGGCGAATTCAGATGGTTTACATACAATGGTGGGAGTCTTTGGTAATGCAACTAAACTGGGGTTTGGTTGAGCAAAATGACCAATGATGTCGAAAATTTCAGGGCCATTGTTACTAGTTGCGGTGGGAGTAACTGATCCCACAAACTCAATGTCATCCTCATCATCAAAAACAGTGTTCTTATGAGTAGGATTCAGAGTCTCAAAACATATAATCCCTTCAAAACAGTCTTCCAATCCGAGCCTGCTAAGAACTTTAACTGCGTGAACTTTGTCTGCATTTGTGAAGATCTGTTTTTTCTCCCACAGAAAATACACAAATTGTGAGCATTCATACTATGAAATACACTCAATAACGGTTACTAAATTATCAGAAAAATGCTTACAATTTTCCTCAGAGGCAGGCTCAGAAGAAGACTCCTTAAAACAGGATCAGGTTTCAAGTTCTCATAAGGCAACCTCCCGTGAACAAAACTATTACATAGGAAAGGTGAACAATTAATTACAATTTCAAGAAACTAAAAAGATAAACAATTGAGAGGAAACATATTAACATACCTGTGGTAATCGTCATAATCAAAGTCATAGCCAATAGCCTGCAAAAAAAAAAAAAAAAGAAACCACATCACAAAGAAATAAATGAATAAACAAAATTTTGACCAATATAAAAAATGCTTGAGAGAAGAATTTTCAAAGCCATACCCTGAGTCCAGCCATTGTTGTCCCATAATTCTTGTACAGCAAGTTACCCAAGTCCTCAATTTTGCTCCTCTCAATGCCAAGCTTTTCAACCATATAATCTAAAAAAGGAATCCATTTTAACATTTGAAACATATAAAACAGTAACCCAATTTTTTATTTTTAATTTTTTGAAAAGCAAGAAGTGTTACCTTTGATGTTCTGGCCACATGCTGCAGCAATACCAGAACTATAAGGATAGAGGGTATCATCTAGATCTGCAAATACAAAACCAAAAATGTTGATTTCTTTTTAAAAAAAAAAAACTAATTCAATTCCAAGCCAAATGTCTTGTAGAATTAGAACATACCAAATAGAAGGCAATCATATTTTGTAGCAGCCATCCGGTAACGATCTTCATACTCCATTTTGATTCAAAAAACCTTCAGCAGATTATGAAAAGATGTTAACACAACATTCCAACACAACTTGAAACCACCCAATTCAACATTAAAATTCATTTTAATTCTTAAACTATAAATTCTCATTGTTTCTGTAATAATTAATGAAAAGAAAATCTATAATGTGTGGACAATATTGGGGACAAAGCTTTTTAAGTTCATGAGTGAATAAACCACAACCACAACTGCAAATAAAACCAAAGAACAAACAGGTCAAAGTGACATGAGAGGCCATGCATTGACATGTATCTTAAACTCAAATAAGTTCCCACCACAGAAGAGAAAAAGGACATAAAGGGTTTCATTTGTTCATCTCTTAAAGAATTATAAGCAAGTTAATTCTAGAATTAAAGCAAAAGGGTCATCAACTAATGGTTCAAATAAAGACCGAAATGGATTCATTTTGTAACCAAATTAACTTCCAAACTTAATGTGATGATCCATACATAATAGCATAGATGTGAAAAAAAAATGAAAACAAGTAACAAAATTAAAGGAAAAGGGAATTACAAAAATATCCCACCAGAAAAGAAATGGATTGTAGCAATGAAAGAGAGATTTTGGAGCAATGCAAATAGATTGAAGAAGAAGAAGAAGCGAGGGGGGAGGAAGAAGGGAACCAGAGGTGGGTTTAAATAGGGAAATGGAACCGTTGATTGTATTTTCAATTTCTTTTTCCTTTTATTTTTTTCAATATTTTTTTTACTGTTATAAATAAAATATTTTTGAAAAGAAGATGAGAAAGAAGCAGGAAGCAACGAGTTAAGTTCAGTTGTACTTCCTTCCTGGACTTCACTTTCTCTTAATTTTATGTTACAAATTTACTCTTCTGTTTTATCCAAAACTGCCACCGAAATGGATCAAAATCATTTGAATTTAATGTTCAGAGCAGATAGTTGATTTTTTTTTTTTATTTAAAAAAATAAATACTATTCTGATCTAAAAAATTATTTCAAGTTGTAAGAATGAAATTATCTCTTTATTTATCTTTTTATAAAAGTCTTTCGTAGCGTAATGGAGTGTTTAATATATAATGATTGGTGTTGTCCACGTTACGACGAGTGGTATTATTATTAAGATATTGTATGACAAGAGGCTAAACATATTTCTCAAAAGTGGCTAATATATCATGAGAGAACAAAAGGAATCAAACTTCAGAGATTCCATTACTTTTATTTGTTGGGGAATTTATTTATTTATTATTTATTTAGTGGCATTTTGGTCAAGTAAGAAAGATACCCAAATTGGTTGTTATACAGAGGAAAAAAAATAATATTTCAGTGATGTACAGTTGTATAGTGATTTGATGGTGCTATTACGTACTCGTAATCAGAATAAGATGTGTTGGTGAAATTAGTGTCATTAACCGAAATTAACGTGCATAAATTATCAAAAAACCAGAACGTAAACTCATATCTACACTAATATGCAAACTTAGACAAAAACCCTAAAACTTGGAACATGAAGAAAACCTGGTAAATGACGAAACTTGCAGTCCAAGTCGAGATATATATCTATCCTTAAGAACTTATTAGCCCTGTCTCGGTGCTCTATGAGTTTTGTGGCTAACGTCCTCCCAGGATAACTTGGATTCCTCTTCTTCAAGGGACACTCCTTAAGAAGATCTTGAACTTGGATAATGGAGGAACTCTCTCTGACACAAAAAATAATAATATGAGACTCACAAATTCTGATGGATTCAGTTCCTTTAGAATGAACATGAAGGCTTCATTATAAAGGCATGGAAGGGTGTCTTAAGGGCACCCTTTTGGTTTGGGGTGCAACCCTCCAAAGGGTTATATTCATCCCATGCACCACTTGGAGCCTAGAAGTATGTTCTTCTAAATTGGCGGACATGTCCCTACATGTGTGTACCTTTCCCATGGGGTATCATCCAAGGGACATGCCCCTCCTCCACCAACACTTAATATTTGAAGAATTTACAACAATCCCCCACAATTCTCCAAATATTCATGCAGACACTTGAGAGAGTTTCCGTGAACTAAAGCTGCATCGAAATAGGTAGCTTTCACCTTAAACCTTTCCTAGTGAATGACAATCGGATTTACTTGGCAAACCAGTGACCCATAGTCTTGAACTGTTTAACTGTTATTGTAAACCAAGACAATTGCCAACACACAGATTTACTTCGACCATTTCTCGTTCTACGGTTGTGTTCATTTCGGCCATGAACAGCGGTCCTGGATTCATCAAGTACTTTAGGGAAATCAGCGTGTAAAATCCCATGGAAACGCCATCACTTCTTACTTGAAATAGGTGATCTACTATGAAGATGTAATATGTCTTTACCTCCATTAGGACTCATCTCCTAATATAGTGACCATTAAAAGTCTTAGCTTATCTTAACATTGACAGACAACACTCTGCGTCATTATCAGAATGGGAAAGAGTACAAAACTCTACAGTGCTGGTTTTGAATTGAACAAAGTTTCAGTTGTCCCTTTTTAACCTAGATCTTGGGACCTCCAGTCAGTTAGGTTGGGTTTCCACAGTGAAAATTCTTAATTTATAGGCTTCAAGCCCATTCCCCTCGATGACTTCTCAACTTGCTCTCTAGGTAAGCCTTTAGTAAGTGGATCTGCTAGGTTTTCATTCGACTTGACATAATCAATCAATATTATGTCACTTGAGAGCAGTTGACGTATGATATTATGTCTCTGACGTATGTGTCGAGACTTACCATTATACATTATATTTTGGGCTCTCCCAATAGCCGATTGACTATCACAATGTATGCTTATCGCTTGCACCGGTTTGGGCCAACTTGGAATATCCTCCAGGAAATTTCGAAGCCATTCCGCTTCTTCCGTTGTTTTGTCTAATGCTATGAACTCTGATTCCATAGTAGACCGGGCTATACATGTTTGCCTCGAGGATTTCCATGACACGACTGCACTACCAAGTGTGAAAACAAATCCACTTGTAGATTTGGAATCCACTGTATCAGATATCCAGTTAGCATTATTGTATCCCTCTAGAACAGCAGGATATCTCGCATAATGTAGCCCATATTTTGAAATTTCTCTCAGATACCTCAAAACTCTTACTATGGCTTTCCAGTGGTTATGTCATGGATTGCTCGTATATCTGCTAAGCCTGTTCACAGCTTGAGCGATATCAGGTCGTGTGCAATTCGTGAGATACATCAGACTTCCGATGATTCTCGAATACTCGAGCCAGTATTCTTTGATAGATTAAGAGTTAGGTCTGCAGGAGTTCTAGCCACATTTAGATCTCATTTGTTATATTTCTCAAGTATCTTCTCAATATAATGAGTCTGAGATAATAAATATCCTTCTGATGTCCTAGAAATCTTAATTCCTAGGATCACATCAGCTACTCCTAAATCTTTCATATCAAATATGCTGGATAACACTCTCTTGGTAGACTGAATCATTTCATGATTACTACCAATTATCAGAATATCGTCTACGTAGAGACACACAATGACATAACTTTTTTGAGTTGATTTGGTGTACACACACTTATCACACTCATTGGTTTTGAACCCACTTGACAATATCTCTTTGTCAAATTTATCATGCCATTGTTTAGGTGCTTGTTTTAATCCGTACAAGGATTTTACAAGTTTGTACACCTTCTATTCTTGTCCAGGAACATTAAACCTTCTGGTTGTTCCATGTAAATCTCTTCATCCAATTCACCATTAAAGAATGACGTCGTTACATCCATTTGATGTATTTCAAGACCAAATATAGCTGCTATGGCTATGAGCATTCTTATTGATGTGATACGGGTCACTGGTGAATAGTTATCAAAGTAATCAAGGCCTTCTTTTTGTCTATAACCTTTTATGACAAGCCTTGCCTTGTACTTATCTATTGATCCATCCGGTTTCATCTTCCGTTTGAATATCCATTTGTAGCCCAGTGGCTTACAACCTGGAGGAAGATCAACCAACTCCCAAGTATGGTTCTGTAGGATTGAATCAATTTCACTATTGATAGTCTCTTTCCACAAAGGTGCCTCTGTCGAAGACATTGCTTCCTTATAGCTTTGATGCTCATTTTCTAACAAGTATGTCAGAAAATCGGGTCCAAATGACTTAGACGTTCTAGATCTTTTGCTACGTCTAGGTTCATTTGCCTCAACATTTCCATGTTGATCTGGCTCTTGGTCAACATGATAACTGTCCTTGACAGTATCAATAGTTCTTTTGAGAGACTATCTTATTTGTCTTTCCTTACAAGGAAATGTCTCTTCAAATAATATCACATTTTTTGACTCAATTATCATATTCGGATTGATGTCAGGAATCTCAAACTTGTGTACCAAGAATCGATACGCATTGCTGTTGCGAACATATCCAATGAATATACAATCAATAGTTTTGGGTTATATTCTAACCTTCTTAGGTTTAGGAACCATTACTTTGGCAAGACACCCCCACACTTTCAGATGTTTGTAGGAAGGTATATAACCTTTCCACAACTCATATGGTGTCTTGTCTAATCTTCTGTGAGGTAGCTTGTTCAGAACGTAGTTGGCGGAAAGCAAGGCTTCCCCCCACAAGTTCTGGGGTAAACCAGAGCTTGTCAACATGGCGTTCATCATTTCCTTCAACGTTCGATTTTTGAGCTCAGCAATCCCATTTTGTTGAGGTGAATAAGGATCATTAGTCTCTTGAATAATTCCATGATTGGAACAATATTCACCAAATGGTGACACATATTCATCACCTCTATCACTCCTGATTCTCTTGATTTTCTTGCCAAGTTGATTTTCAACTTCGTTCTTATAATGTATAAAGCTCTCAACAGCTTCATTTTTACCGCCTCTTGTTTGCACAATATTCATATCACACACATCAGTGTGTACAAGTTCCAAAGGTTCAGAAATCCGTTCTATGGAATGAAATGATGTTCTATGCATTTTTGCTTCAACACATGCCTCATATTTATGTTGGTTATCAATTGCAAATTTAAGTATAAGGTCCATGTTAATTAATTTACGCATCGTATCATAATTAACATGTCCTAACTCTTATGCGATACATTTTGTGACTCAATAATATAAGTGGAAGATGTAGCTTTATTATTAACACTGTGTCGATTGACAGTCATTACATTGAATTTGAAAAGGCCCTCAGTGAGGTATCATTTTCCTACATAAACATAATTCTTGGTCAATACAAATTTATCAGAAATAAATACAAGCTTAAAACCATTATTGCTAATGAGAGAGCTCGAGACCAAGTTCTTCTGAATATCGGGAACATGCAAAATATTCTTCAATGTAAGCTCCTTTCCAGATGTCATCTTCAGAACCAATGTGCCTTGTCCAACCACTCTAGAGGTAGACGAGTTTCCCATTGTCAGATGATCGCCGCCATCGACCTTCTGATACGAGGAAAACATCTTGCTATCAGCATAGATATGACGAGTAGTCACAGTGTATACCCACCATTCTCTCGGATTCCCAACCAAGTTGGCTTCAGTTACCAATACTGATAGGTTCATCTCTAAGATTTCATCAGTCGGCTGCTCATCTTCAATGACATGGGCCTCATTTTTCTTTTTCTTTCCCTTGTCCCGAGACTTCTTGTTTCTACAATCCTTTTCCATATGACCACTTTTTCCACAGTTGTAGCATTTCCCCTTGAACTTCTTGTTATCTTGGTAAGAATCAGCTCCACTGTTCTTTCTCTTTTTGCTACCTTTTACACCCTCGACGATGTTGGCCTTAGACTCCAAGGTCTTCAAGGCTCATCTGCTTCTTTTTTGTGTTTCAGATAGCCCCTGAAGTCCTTCCATGATAGAGGTAACTTTTCAATGATGGTGGCAACTTGAAACGTCTCACAGAGTTTCATCCCTTCATCCAATATTTTATGAATGATCAATTACAGTTCACCCAACTGAGACATTACTGTTCTTGAATTTACCATTTTGTAGTCCATGAACCTACCCACGATAAATTTCTTTTGTCTGGCATCCTCGATTTTGTATTTCTTCTCTAGAGATTCCCAGAGAATCTTCGCAGAAGTCATGTCTTGGTACACATTATACATGGTATTGTCAAGTCCACCCAAAAGGTAGTTCTTGCACAAGAAATCGCCAGACGACCATGTCTCTTCTCGCAGTTGCTTGGCTATTTCCGTTTCACCCTCCACAGGACCCGGAGGATCTTTGAGGTACTTAGCCAACTGGAGAGTTGTCAGGTAGAACAACATTTTGCTCTGCCACTATTTAAAGTTTGCCCCACCAAACTTTTCCGATTTTTCTCCATGAGCGACCGGTATTGTGATGTTTCCGCTAGCCATGTGTAACTGGAAAAACCAACAAAGGTCAATAAGTCTACATAAGATAAATTGCACAACGATCAACAAATGATCTTGTTCAAGTGATATACCAAGTATCCACTCGTTATTCTATTGGACAGTAGTACCAATAAACACAAGTCCTTGAATTTTCGACTAAGGTTTCTTATGAAAAGTAAATAAAAGAATATTCCCAGAGGACGAGGGGGGTCCGAAGTAACCACTTAAATCCCTGACCACTTAGGCTCTTATCGTCTTTTTGACAGAATATCCTTTAAACACTTTCTCAATAGAATCTCTTAGTAATTCAAACTTAGTATTACACTTCCAATTTCACAATACAATATGTGTATATATATATGTATGTGTATATGTGTATTAATCAACTAAGATTGGATGAAATTACTTGTGTAAGATTACACTTTTAATTCTCACCCAAGTATGCAACACACAATTAAATTTCAAATTTATCACTATGTGTATGCTTGTGATAATTGAACACCCAAATAATAACTTAAATCTATACTACCAAGTTTATTGTTTTACAGTATATGATTTTGCTAAGTTAATATTATAAAATATTCTAAGTTTATTTTAAACTAAAAATAGTTCCAGAGCCAATTTCGTTAGTGTCGCGTTCGTATCTTCGTTCGAACGAGACTATCCAATGTGTGCACATTCGTATAGCGTTTGTAAACACGTTCGAACGAAGTGTTCCAGTGAGTTCACGTTCATGTAGTGTTCGAGAACGCGTTCGAATGTAATATTCCAGAGAATTCACGTTCGTGTAGCGTTCGAGAACGCGTTCGAACTGAATATTCCAGAGAGTTTACGTTCGTGTGGCATCCGAAAATACGTTCGAACGAAATGTTCCTGAAGGTTTACGTTCGTGTTGCGTTTGAGGACGCGTTTGAACGTTCTAAGGCAGAGGGCTTGCGTTCGAGTTGCGTTTGAATACGCGTTCGAACGTTCTAATGAAAATTCAAATTTTTGCATATGCGTTCATCGAGCATTCGAATGCCCTTACGTATTTTTCATGCATATAGTATATTTTCTAGAAAATTTCTTATCAAAGCATGCTGATTTTCATCTAACAACACTAATGTTAGTAAGTTCTTAAGATTGTTGGTGAAATTAGTGTCATTAACTGAAATTAACATACATTAAATAATCAAAAAACCAGAACGCAAACTCAGATCTACACTAACATGCTAACTTAGACAAAAACCCTAAAACTTGGAACATGAAGAAAACCTGGTAAATGACGAAACTTGCAGTCCAAGTCGAGATATATCTATGTCCTTAAGAACTTATTAGTCCCGTCTCGGTGCTCTACGAGTTTTGTGGCTAACGTCCTCCCAGGATAACTTGGATTCCTCTTCTTCAAGGGACACTCTTAATAAGATCTTGAACTTGGATAATGGAGGAACTCTCTCTGACACAAAAAATAATAATATGAGACTCACAAATTCTGATGGATTCAGTTCCTTTAGAATGAACATGAAAGCTTCCTTATAAAGGCATGGAAGAGTGTTTTAAGGGCACACTTTTGGTTTGGGGTGCAACCCTCCAAATGGTTATATCCATCACATGCACCACTTGGAGCCTAGAAGTATGTTCTTCTAAATTGGCGGACATGTCCCTACATGTGTGTACCTTTCCCATGTGGTATCATCCAATGGACATGTCCATCCTCCACCAACACTTAATATTTGAAGAATTTACAACAATCCTCCACAATTCTCCAAATATTCATGAAGACACTTGAGAGAGTTTCCGTGAACTAAAGCTGCATCGAAATAGGTAGCTTTCGCCTTAAACCTTTCCTAGTGAATGACAATCGGATTTACTTGGCAAACCAGTGACCCATAGTCTTGAATTGTTCTGCCGTTGGTATAAACCAAGACAATTGCCAACACACAGCTTTACTTCGACCATTTTCGGTTCTATGGTTGTGTTCATTTCGGTCATGAACAGTGGTCTTGGATTCATCAAGTACTTTAAGGAAATCAGCCTGTAAAATCCCATGAAAGCGGCCTCATTAAAAGTTTATTGAGTGGACATTTTGGTAGAGTAAGAAATATGCCTTCTTTTTTTCCTTCCCAAAATTGATGTAGCGAAAAAAAAACATCAAAGTAGGTACAATTTTGTAATAATACATAATAAAAAATTATGAAATCTATCATAAGAAAAATATGCGTCATTATTGCTACATGGGTTCTAAGGACTAAGGTTACGTTTTGCAACATTAGATTGTATTAAAATCTTGCATTGCATCGAATTTGTAGAGTCACATGTTTTACTTCAAAAAACCCAACATAATATTAAATTATTTAATGTTGTCTTCGGGTCTTACCAATTATCTGGGTTGAGTTTGGATTTTTCTACCACTTTTAACCATATTAATCAATAAAAATAATAATAATAAGTAATTTTTTTCCTTCTCAATTTTGTCTCACACCATCTTCAACACCTAAAAATAAAAATAAAAAATTAATGTGCAATTAAAAATTTCGTCATTTTCAACACCCCAAAAAAAAAAAAAAAAAATTAATTACAGCCAAACCAAAACCCTAACTTTCGTTATCTTCAACAGTCAAACCAAATCCCTCACGCCGTCGTGCGCCATAGCTGTTGCTTTGTCTTCATCGTACGCCACAACTGCTGCTTCGCCATTGCCGCACAGCACTTTCGAGCTCTCCACCATTGCTGCGCTAACGCTTTGGTTGAGTGAATGTTGAGTGAAAGTTTGGAGTGAAAGTTGACGAATTTCGCGAAGCCATAATCAAATTTTGTGATGTTTTTATATTTAATACTTGAATAAATTTTGATGAAAAATTTCTAATATTTATAATCTGTATTTTCCTAAATTATTATAGTAGTGTGTGTATATATATATATATATATATATATATATATATATATATATATTTAAATATAGTATTAATTAATCACAAAAAAAAATTAATAACGTATATTGCATTACCAAACACCACCGTACAATATTATATAATACAATACAATATAACATTAAATAATAGAATGTACCCTAATAAAATATATTATGCATTAAATAATATAATACACATTGATGTAATTTTTTTTTTTTGAAATCGTTGGAAACTCACGCCAAACCACTATTTTCGGGCTTAAGCGTAGCAGGTAAAATCCTCCGCTGTCTCAGGCTCTTACAATAAACGCACTCTCTGGATTCGAACACAAGACCTCAAGACAAGATCATGAACTCTACACCATCAAACTACGCCCCTTGAAAACACATTAATGTCATACAGTATTCCGAACGCATCTAATTGATAAATAAATAACAAGGTTCATAGAAAAAGAGATCATCAAAAGGAATCAAGCTTCCGAGATCCTAGCTAGTTTTGTTAATAAAAAAATATTTTCATTTGATGGGTATTTTGGTCAAGTAAGAAAGATGCTAATCTTTGGTACCGCACAAACCATACCTAATTATTAATATGGCAATTCTGGACACATGAATCATGATGCATTGTGTGACGGGCCGATTTTTAATAATCACAAAGATAGGTTTGTGTGGCATCAATTATTAAATTTGTCTACCAAATCAGTCTAGATTGAGTCTAGGAATATTATAAGTTCAAGGCCAATAATCTACTAATAATAATAATTTAATGTCGAGATACAATGAGAGCTAAATAAGCAACATGTATGTATATATTACTAATCTATTTGGTTCCTATGTAAATGAACTGTCATTTTATTTTATTCAATAGAAATTAATATATTTATAATCCCATAGATTTTATGCATATTTCAAAAAAGTCTAGAGCACTCACCTGAGTGGCCAACGATTCTAGTATGTTGATTGTTTGTCTCATGTGTTAGGGGATCGTGGGCTGAAGCTGGCACGTAAGTAAAGTGAAATTGAGAATAATTGTTAGTTTAGGAGGTGATGTCTACTATATAACAAATAATTAGGAGGCTTAGCGTACCATATAACAATACAATAATAATTAGGAGGCTTAGCCTACCATAAACATTATCAATAAAATAAAACAATGAAACACATATTTAACGTGGTAAAACCCTCAATTTGAGGGAAACATCCACATGCAAAAGTAGAAGATTTCACTATGGTGGAAAGAATTTTACAACCTCTCTCTAAACTCAAGGAGTGAACAATCTCACACTCTCTTGAATATGAGAACTACAACTCTCTCAAATACTCTTAAGAAGAAACTATATTTTCTCTCTTAGAATACAGATGATTTGGTTGAGAATGAGATGAAGAAAATAATGAAATGAAGCCTATATTTATAAGCATGAAATTCACTATGCAAATAGTGAATTCTAATTTATTATTTTCTTTTTAAGCATGTGGGACCCACCCCATATTTTTAATTCATTTATTTTCTTCCATCATGCTTTCGGTGCATGATTGCCTTGACTTTTAACAATTCTTCCACTTGGAAACTTGATTGAGAACCAATCAGTTTCCACACCATCCATTCTACTTTGCCGTCTTCAAACTGCTTACGTTTCTGCTAAGCCATAAGAAGATCTACACCATACAAACTTATATGCATTGATATGCTTGTTCATTACGTCTGCAAGGTTCTCATTGGTGTGTACCTTAAACAAGTCCACACTGCCTTCTTTCACTACTTCACGAACAAAATGGTATTGTACCCCTATATGCTTCGTTCTTGAATGAAAGGCTGAATTCATTGCAATATACAAAGCACTCTGTCTGTCACAAAATAAGGGAATCTTCTCTTTTTTTGTGCCTGAGCTCCTCCAATAACCTTTGGAACCAAATAGCTTCCTTGCAAGCTTGTGTAGCTGTCATGTATTCAGCTTCTATTGTAGACAAAGCCACAACACTCTATAACTTGGATAACCAGCTCACTGCTCCTCCTACAAGTACAAACACATAACATGTGATGGATTTTCTTTTGTCAAGATCTCCTGCAAAATCTGAATCCACGTAGCCTCTGATAATTAGTTCTGATCCTCCATAACATAATGCAGCCTCTGAGGTTCCTTTGATATATCTAAGGATCCTCTTAACAACATTCCAATGCTCTCTATCAGGATTCACCATAAAACAACTAACCGCTCCAACTTCTTGTGCAATATCTGGTCTTGTACAAATCATGGCGTACATTAAGCTTCCCACTGCTGATGCATACGATACTCGAGACATCTCATTCCTCCCAGCTTCATTGTTAGGACACATAAAAGAGGATAACTTAAAATTAACAGGAAGTGGGGTAGAAATTGGCTTACAATCTTCCATGTCGAACCGACGTAAGATTTTCTTCAAGTAATTTTTCTGAGAAAGCCAAATCTTCATTTTATTTCTGTCTCGGTGTATTTGCATCCCTAGAATCTTGTTTGCTAGTCCCAGATCCTTCATGTCAAACTCCATAACTAACTGTGCCTTTAATTCTTGGACTCGATCTTTGTTATGGCCTGCTACTATCATGTCATCCACATACAACAGCAAGATAATGAAGTCATTATTTCCAAACCTATTGTAATATGTACAATGGTCTGAATTGAGTCTGTTGTACCCAAGGAAAATAATGAAGAAATCAAATCTCTTATACCAATATCTCGGCTCCTGTTTGAGACCATTTAGAGATTTGTTCAACCTGCAAACCAAGTTTTCCTTGCCTATTTCAGCAAAACCTTCTGGTTGGAGCATATAAATTTCTTCTTAAAGTTCTCCATGAAGAAATGCAGTTTTTACATCCAACTGTTCCAGATGTAGGTCAAATGTAGCACACATAGCCATGACTACTCTGACTGTTGTAAGTCAAACCACCGAAGAAAATATCTCGTTGAAATCAATCCATTTTTTCTGAGCATATCCTTTCACCACCAATCGTGCACGATACCGCTCCACTTGATCATTGATATCTCGCTTGATCTTGTAGACTCATTTATTACCAATGGCTTTTCTTCCACGTGGTAATGGTACTAGATCCCATGTATTATTTCTGTGCAAAGTTTCTATTTATTCTTGCATTGCTGCCATCCATAAATGTACATTTACGTCTTTTGTAGCTTCATAGAAAGTTGATGGCTCTTCATCCTCTGTTAGAAGACAATATGCAATGTTACTCTCCGTAACATACTCTGAGTGTCAACCTTGAGGTCTTCTCTCTCGAGTTGATCGACGGACTTCAGAAGCTTCAAACTCAACTGGTTCTTGTACCTTGTGCTCTGGTGCTGCTTTAGAAGAATCTGAATTTTCTTGTTCTAGATTATTTTCCACCAGTATTGTTATAGTCTTTGTATTTTCTTTTGGAGTGCTATCACTTCCTTATTTCTGCAATTGTTCTTCTACAAATAGCACATCTTTGTTGATGATGATCTTGTGGGTAGTGGGATCCCACAAGCGAGACTCATTTACTCCATCAGCATAACTCAAGAAAATATATTTTCTAAATTTTGGGTCTAGCTTTTTTCTTTCTTAAGCGTTGTACATCACGTACACAGGACAACCAAAAATATGAAGAGATGAGTAATATGCTGGCTTTCTGCTCCACATCTCCATTTAGGGATGACAAAATCCGGATCCGGAAGCAATTTGGTTACCTCAGGTCCGGACCTGGGTCTACCCTGTCCGGATCCGGATACCCGGGTTACTTTTTAAAAAAAAAAATTTAATTGTATTATTTTATATTTATATTTGGATTTTGTCAATTTTATTAGTTTTATTTCAATTCTTTTATATTTTTTAATTATATTATATTATATTATATATATATATATATATATATATTCATATTATTTTGTATTTTTCATTATTTTTTTATTTTTTTTCGGAACCAGGTCTATCCGGGCCGGACTCGTGCGAACCCGGGTCCGGATCCAGATTCACCCGGGTCCAAATTTTTAAGACCCGGGTCCGAATTTTTTAATTCTGGATCATGGTCTACCCGAACCCGGGTCGTCCGGCTCCATGCGGACCCGGGCCGGGTCCGGGTATTATTGCCATGCCTATCTCCATCGGTATCTTCAAATCATTTACAGTTGATGGAGATCTATTTATAACATAGCATGATGTATGAACTGCTTCTGCCCAAAATCACTTTGGTAGACCAGCTGTTCTCAGCATAACTCTTACTCGTTCCAGCAGCGTTCTATTTATCCTTTCTGCCACCCCATTTTGTTGAGGAGTGTAAGGTGTAATAGTCTACATTTTGATGCATTCTTCCTGACATATGCATCAAAATCCTTGCTGCAATATTCTCCCCCATTATCTGTCCTTAAACACTTGAATCTCCTTCCAGTTTCAACTTCAATTTGTGCTTTGAAGTTTCTGAAAACTGGCATCACATCTGATATATTTTTGATCGGGTACACCCAACATCTTCTAAAAAAAGTCGTCAATAAATGATACAAAATATTTTGCTTTCCCCAGAGATTGAACCGGTGTTTCCCAAACATCAGAGTGAATCAACTCTAAAATGGTTTTTCTCCGAGCAATTGACTTGCTGAATCTTAATCTGTTTTGCTTACTTGTAACACAATGCTCACAAAATGGTAGACTAACTGCTTTCAAGCCTGGGAGTAGCTTTTGATTGACGAGAATCTCCATTCCCTGTTCTGACATGTGGCATAGTTTCTGGTGCCACAACATAAAAGCCTCCTCTCCAGAATCTAGTGATGCTACTGATACATTTGCTTCCTGAATCGAGTCTCCCAAAAGCATATATAAGTTTGCTAAGATCTTTTCAGCTTTCAAGACAGTAAGTGCTCATTTCACCATTTTTAATACCCAATTTTCAACAACGGTCTTGTATCCGAGGTCATCTAAATGTCTAACCGATAGAAGATTTTTCTTCATTCCCATAACATGTCGAACATCTTGTACAGTACGAATAGTACCATCGTACATCTTTATTTTAATGGCTCCAATCCCAACAATTTTCAAGGCATGATCATTGCCTCGAAAAATCGATCCTCCAGAGACAGGTTCATAATGACAGAACCATTCTCTCCTAAAGGTCATGTGCCATGTTGATGCATAATCAACCAATCATGCATCACTTAGCTGTTTTCTGCTATCATTGGACACCATTGCTATTTCACTGTAAAGTATGCCACCTTCTTCAGAAGTACTTGCAACACATCCATGAGATTTTGTTGCAACATGAGCTTTTTCTCCACCATTATTCATATTCCAACAATCTTTCTTGACGTGCCCTTTCTTGCCACAGTTGTAGTATTTAACATTCTTCTTACTTTTTGATTTCGATCTGCCATGGTTTTGACTCCCACTTGAGCCATCTCCCTCATTTCATCGCCAATGCTTCCACTTGTTGCGAACTGGATGATATGTCTTCCTTGTTTTTGCGTCTAGACTCTTCTTCCAGAGCAGCAGCTGCAACTTGTCAAAGACTAGATTACCAGTGACAACATTACTTGTCAAGTTGATGATAAGTTGATCATACGAATCAGACAGACTTTGAAGTAGAATCTCCGCACGTTCATTTGTTGATATACTATAATCCAACACAGTGAGTTGGGAAAATAATGTATTTAAGTTGTTGATGTGATCCGTCATGGATGTGGACTCATCCATTAGAAGAGTGTAAAGTCTCCTTTTGAAGAAGATCTTATTGTGTAGTGACTTGACCTCATACAATTTGGTAAATGCATCTCAAACCTCTTTTGCAGTCCTCTTCTCTGCAACACTGGATAACACAGAATCTGCTAAGGCTAGATGCAAGTTGCCTATAGCGTTGTCATCCATATCCTTCCATTTTTCATCAGTCATTCCATCTGGTCTCTCACCAATTACCGCCAAACAATTGTCTTTTCTCAAGATTGCTTTTATTTTAAGTTTCCATAGGGAAAAGTTACTCCCGTTGAACTTTTCAATTTCAAACTTTCCTGCCATCTTTTTTATGACGATCAACTTCTCACTTGAACCGGCTTTTTACTATTTCACCGTGAATAGTATTATATATGTGAATAGTACCATATACGTGAATAGTATTATATATGTGAATAGTATCGTATATGTAAATAGTATTATATTGTATATGTGAATAGTCTTCGTGAACAGTAACCTTGATCCTAAAGCTCTGATACCACTGTTAGGGGATCGTGGGCTGAAGCTGGCACGCAAGTAAAGTGAAATTGAGAATAATTGTTAGTTCATGAGGCGTTGCCTATCATATAACAAATAATTATGAGGTTTAGCCTACCATATAACAATACAATAATAATTAGGAGGCTTAGCCTACCATAAATATTATCAATAAAATAAAGCAATGAAACACAAATTTAAAGTGGTAAAACCCTCAATGTGAGGGAAACATCCACGGGCAAAAGTAGAAGGATTTCACTATGGTGGAAAGAATTTTACAACCTCTCTCTAAACTCAACGAGTGAACAATCTCACACTCTCTTAGAATATGAGAACTACAACTCTCTCACAAACTCTTAAGAAGAAACTATATTTTCTCTCTTAGAATACAGAAGATTTGGTTGAGAATGAGATGAAGAAAATAATGAAATTAAGCCTCTATTTATAGGCATGAAATTCACTGTGCAAATAATGAATTCTAATTTTTTATTATTTTATTTTTAAGCATGTGGGACCCACCCCACATTTTTAATTCATTTATTATCTTCCATCATGCTTTCGGTGCATGATTGCCTTAACTTTTAACATCGTGTAGTGCCACTTCTTTTCATTCAAGCCACTGTGAGAGAAACCCTTCTAAGATATTTAGAAGGCTCATTCCATTCATCCAAGGGAGAGAAACCCTTCTAATATATTTGGATCATCCGCTAAATAAGTTTTAGAGACATTATAAAAGAGTTTTAGAATGAGACATATATGATGATTAAATTGTCACAATCCTTCTAAAAAAAATACAAATATGAAAACTAACACCCTAAAATAAGCGGCCATAAACTTTTTAGTAGGCACTTGACAAACTTGAAAATGTGAGGACATTGCACTTTACATGCAACTAGTTTAAAAATTAAAAATTATTGATATTTACCTATATGATATGATATGAGTTGGCTTTCCTGTAAAGTAACCCTTTTCATAGGTAAAGCATTTCGATAAGAAATGTTTAAAAAAAGTCTGCATGATAATTGTGTTCATTTTTTTTTTTAACAATTTGAGTGTATGAATGAGTTTGGCGTCTATTATTGAAGAGATAAAAGACAAACAACTCACTTTTGCATGCTTTTATAGTTATGGATATATGTAGATAATGAAAACTCTTTGATATATATCATCTATATTGAGATCAATAATTGATTGATTCTTAAAGCATACGTATCCATGTATTTTTTTGATTATGTATATAATTCTGCTGCTGATCATCCGCAACTACTTATGAATGCAAGATTTTCTATCTATTATATTACTTATAGGTAGAAATTTGTGATATGTTAGGATGCCAAATCCGTCTATTCGTGAATTTGTCACATGTGATCGGTGGTAAACACACACATAACGCAAGCGCACATATTGCTCAAGTAGTATAAAAATACCGATCACACGATGACTTATTTTCTACTGTTGTTATTAATTATTGATGCTAAATGTTTACATGTATCTAATTGAGGTGAGAAGGGAATGATTGCTTAATTGGTTGGTTGAATGTGGATTAGCTAAATAAATAAATAAAAATATAAAATAAAACAAAGGAAATTAAATAAAAGAGAAAACAAACATCTAGGGTTGTGATTCCACACAATATTCCAATGATGAATTGATTCTCTTATATATGTATAATAAATTAGTGTGTTAACCTAGAACACGAAGATATACAAAAGCCTTTGTTGATGGTCAGATGCAAATACCCAAAGTAACTCAATTAACTATATGTCTATGTTAACCAAGAAACTCCAAATTCATTAAGATCAAGTTCCAATTGTGGCTATTCACGCCCGACAGGTATATGTCTATACTGGAAGGAAATCTCCCCTAAAGTGAGATTGTGAGCTATTGAATCTAAGGCTGAAACCTAAAATCCCTTCGTCAAGTTCATTTTAAGTTTACCACATCAATCTTATTGGTGATCAGGCAACAAGAAGCATTAAGCTTAAGATTCAATAAACAAGCCTAAAGTATCACACATAATATAAAGAAAATCAATTATTAAACTTGTGAATATTGTGCTTATCACTTCCCTAGATTAAAAATAAAATGTTGAGGTTTGGGGATCCATCCTTACTATTTCAAATCTAGAAATCTCTCTTATTATAATATATATATTTGCATTATATTACTAACCGACCATATAGGCGGTATCCTGATTAAGTCATGTTTTAATTAATTCCAACCGACCATAAAGGCGGTATCCAATTAAGTCATGTTAAAATTAATTTAATTAAGTCCAACGGACCATAAAGGCGGTATCCAATTAAGTCAGGTTTTAAGATAATTTATATATTATAATTTAAGGGAGATTAATCTAAATTATCATAAAAAAGTTTCACCATTCCCCCTGCGGAAATTATCTACAAAACATAAAAGAAAGATAAAATAAATAAACTATTATTACTACTACTAAAAATAAAAATACATTACTATTAATATATACAAACAAGATACAATCCTTAAATCCTTATTAAGAACCTTAAGGAAAGTATGAATTTTGAAAATGAAATCAGCTTCTATTTATAATGACGCAAGTCTGAGGCTGGCTAGTGAGTCTGAATCCAATGAGGTGCTAATTTTGGAGGTTTTCCTCCATTCCGACATTCGTTTTTCGCAACTTCCACAACTTTTCAGGTAGTGCCTCCATACGAGGCTCATCATCGGGCTCATGCAAAAAATGCAATGTCTACAGCTTGAACAGTGAATTTCCATTTTTTTGCCCCTTTTGTCCGTTTTTCGTTGCTTTAGCCCCAAGTTGATTCCATTGAGTCCCAAAACCTTATTTATCTGCAAAATACACAAAAACACATCAAAACGTTCATAAAATCTGAGAAACCATACAAAATATTAGGTCAAATGGGCGGTAAATATTGATATATTTTCCGCTCATCAACATGATAAGATCTGTTAATCAGACACAAATATAACATTAGTCATTGGATTTGATAAAAATGATAAATAAAAATCTTCTACTTAAAAATTTTCGTGTTTATGTAAGTCTAAGATTTTTTCCTTCTTAGTAAACTGTTCGTCAATCTGTATTTGTAGGGATATTGCAACACACAAACTCATTTATTACATGATTACTTATTTAATTAATAAATTATGATTGGTTTTTAGCTAAATGAAATATGTCATATTTGTCATAATTTTAAATATGATTATTTAGCTATATTTAGACAGAAATTAATTAGAGTTTGAGTAAGTAGTATATAAACATCTCATAAAATTCATTAAGAACATCTTAAACTTGTAAAATTTTAAAATAAACAATTAAACAATATGTTTTTAAACAAGTGAGATGAATATGGCACAATTTCGACACATCAACCCAAATTTTAAACACAAATGTTGACGTCTGTTTTTCATTCCAGAGTCGATTTGGGAAAATAGATTCCTCAAACAAAACCTCCTTCAAGTAGTGAATTTGTTTGGTTTGTTGGGAACAAAAACAAACTTGGTAGATAAACAAAGAAACGCACAGATAAAAACATAGTATTTAACGTGGTTCAGCGAAATGGATCCAATCTGTGTTCACGGGAACAACAAAAATGAACTTTTATTATCACCTCAAGTCAGACCGACCTCATTATCTCTCACTTACACTAAGTTTTCTCTTTCCTCTACAAGTTATCAGAATGTGTGATAAAATTAACCAACCTCTTATAATAAGTTCCCAACCCCTTTATATAGTCTGTCTAAACTCACTATTTCGTCAACTCGTGACGTCATTCATGTTATCAAGTTATCATTGCATAGGCTTTTTTCCTCATTCAGCCTACAAGTAGTAGCTTCGCCGTCTGACATAACTACTCACTACCATCTGAACCTCATTAACTCACCCTTTTTGATACCTATTACACGTTTTGCCCATGTACTAGCTTGTATTCTAACCATTCCTATACGGTTGCGTGTATCTGTGAATAAGCCTAAAGACTTTTTTTGCCCCATCAGTCATTGGCCTACTCCCGTTAGGGCTTACGTCGTTCGTCTAAGAGCATAATGCTACAACCCCGACCCCTATCCTCGGGTCAATACACCGGAACAAGTTACAGCATTCCTTGCATTTGCTAACAGCTCGGGTTAGCAGAGATGCCTTCACTTCCCTCATCTTTCCTTTACAATTCCTAAACATTATTGATAAGTGTTTGAAAGCTTATGGGCTCGATCGGGGCACCTGACTTGTATCTTCTAGTGATTACCTTCCCCGGATGAATGTGACTGTGCCTCTACCGGTTCATCCTAAGTCCCCGACATAGTACTTCAAAGTCAAAATCGGCATCCTCAGATCGGTCTTCAAATGTGGCTGAATCTGATCCACTGGTCAGGTTAGACTGTAACATCCCTAATCCGAGAATACTATCGGTAGGCAACAGACCCCATTGTCGCCTAAGCCACTGACACATGCAAAAGAAAACTCACTTTTACCTTGATACTATGCAATCTTTTAAATGACCACACATAAAATCTTAGATATAACACAAATGCATAATAAAAAAAAAATGTACATATATGAAAATACTCATCATATACATATCATCATCATATGTCTGTTATACATCAAAATGGAATCACAAAAAGCTACAATCTATGTGAATGTAGATCTGGAGTGATGGACCTCATAACTAGTGACTGCAGCATAACTCTTGTCCCTAGAATAAGTCTCTAAAAGTTACGCGTGGCTCACCAAAATATGGATCTTTCAAAAGAACTCTAGAGTAGGGGTGAGTCATATGGAACTCAGTGAGTGGAACTACAAAATCAATGAAAACTGTATCAGTATGGTTGAGTAAAATCATCTTAAATTTAAGTCATTTTCTGAAATTCTTTGTTTGAAAACTGATTCTTTTTCTTTTTTAAAACTTTGAGAGATCTGTTTCTGAAATATTTTCTGTTTAAAATCTTCGGAACTGTAGAAAACCTGACGCATTGGGGCGTTACGTATCGTCATCCCTTCATACGCCTAACTAGTGGTCTTGGGGCATTATGTATCATCATCCCCAAGTCACTGAACTAGAGCCAGAAGTGTTGATTCATGCTACTACCTGACCCTGAAACTAGGGTCTATGGGCATTACGTATCGCCGTCCCCTAGCCCTGAACTAGAATTCAGAGGCATCAATCATCCCTAGTCCTGAACTACGTGTGCACACGTTCTCTATCCGTCAATTCCATAAGTTACATACTGAGGTGGGTTTTTCCCCCATGCCTCCAAAAATCAAAAACTCAAGTTTTGAAAAATCATCTCTTACTAAATCATACCTCAAAACGTTCTCATTAATAAAATAATCTGAAAATAATTTTGGCTAACGCCCTAAAGTATTTAAAATAAGTCTCGAGTCAAAAATGATAAATAAATCTCAACTTGGAAAGAAAAATCCACTCCCAGATTTGAAGTTTGATTAACTTCGCTTCACGTCGTTGAGGGAGATCGCGGCTCCTATCGAATAT
Organism: Zanthoxylum bungeanum; assembly: GCA_019454045.1. Taxonomy (NCBI): domain Eukaryota; kingdom Viridiplantae; phylum Streptophyta; class Magnoliopsida; order Sapindales; family Rutaceae; genus Zanthoxylum; species Zanthoxylum bungeanum. The sequence continues at coordinate 81,708 of SKCR01042114.1, forward strand.
CTATATTGGATAAAATTATTAGAATATGATTTGTAAAATGTGATTCAAAATTAAACTAGGCTTCATAGTTCAGTTAAACTATCATCACTAGAGGTCGTACATGAGTGTCTCTACACTGGTATGAGTCCCCTTAGGTGTTCTCTAACCTTTTGAATAAAATGAGAGTAGCTAATTAAGTTTTGTGCAAATATGAACACGCGTCATGACGCCAAGATGTGCGCGTCGTGACGCCCACCTGGGATGGTCGAGACAAAGAGAAACTTTTGTTGCAAGTGATCTACATAACTTTTCTAGCGAATTTGAGCTGTATTCATCCTTTCTCTGATTAGCTTTACCTTCTCTACCGCATCTTGTACCAAATCGGGCCTCAGTAACTTTTGCTCTCCAGTTTCAAACCATCCAACTGGGGATCTGCATTTCCTTCCCTACAAAGCTTCAAATAATTCCATTTGAATACTTGTCTGATAACTATTGTTATAGGGAAATTCTATAAGTGGCAAATGATGGTCCCAACTACCCTCAAAATCTATTACACAGGCCCGAAGCATCTCTTCTAAAGTCTGTATAGTCCGCTCTTTCTGGCCATCCGTCTAAGGGTGGAAAGTTGTACTAAAGCGTAACTGGGAACCCAAAGCCTCCTAAATTAATGATTACCAAAACTTGGATGTAAACTGAGAACTTTGATTAGAGATTATTGAGATAGGTACTTCGTGCAACGACACTATCTCATCCAGATACAGTTTGGCATATTGAGTTGTTGTGTAGTTGGTTCTAACTGGAAGGAAATGCATCGATTTAGTCAGTCTATCTACAATCACCCATATAGAATCATACCCTTTTGAAGTACGAGGAAGCCCAACTATAAAATCCATAGTAATCTTTTCTCATTTCCACTCCAGAACGTCTAAACTTTGAAGTTTCCCTCATGGTCTCTCATGTTCTGCTTTAACTTCTGGCAAATGAGGCATTTAGTAACAAATTCCACTACATCATTTTTTTCATACCATCCTACCAGTAAAAATTCTTAAGGTTATGATACATTTTTATGATGTCGGATGCATGGTATAGGATGAATTGTGGGCCTTCTCTAGTAATGAGTGTTTCAACTCCTGAACTGGGGGAACAATAATTTTATTATGCTTCCTGATGAGATTATCATTGTCTATATGATACTCGTCTTTCGTACTTTACTGCAACCTGCTTTTAATCTATTGCATTTCAGGATCTGATCCTATGCAACTCTGATTTCATCAATGAGGGTGGATTAAACATGTATCTGCGCTAGTAATGCTCCTTGAGCTGTCACTTGGAAACTCACTTCATCCAGTATAAATCTTTGCATCTGCTTGGCTGGACGCCATTTCTCAATCGGTAGATGAGTTAAACTCCCCATAAACATCTTGTTTAAGGCATCAACTACAACGTTAGCTTTACCCGGATGATACTAAATGGAACAGTCATAATCTTTCAATAACTCTATCCATCGTCTATGCCTTAAGTTAAGCTCTTTTTGGCTCTGGATATTTAAAGCTTTTGTGATCAGTGAAAATTTCAAACATCTCACCATACAAATAATGTCGCCATATCTTCAGAGAAAAAATTATCGCAGCCATTTCTAAATCATGTGTGGGATAATTTTGTTCATATGGCTTTAGTTGTTTGGAAGCATAGTCAATAACTTTTCCCTTATACATCAACACACATCCCAATCCCACTCTAGAAGCATCACAATACATCCCGCTGGCAGTGCAAGAATAAGAGCAGTAGTCAATCGTCGTTTAAGTTCCTGAAAACTCTTTTCACAAGCATCCGACCACTCAAACTTCACATTCTTCTGAGTTAGTCATGTTAACGGATCAACTATTCTGGAGAAATTCTCTACGAATCTTCTATAATACCCTGTTAATTCCAAGAAACTACGACTCTCCATCACACTTTTAGGTCGGTGCCAGTTCTGAATAGCCTCAAACTTCTGGGAATCTACTCAAATCCCTTCCTTTGACATCACGTGCCCCAAAAATACCACACTAGTCAACCAAAACTCACACTTTGAAAACTTGGCGTACAACTTATGTTCTCTCAGTGCCTGTAACACCTGATGCAAATGCTCTACAGGCTCTTGTTCATTACATGAGTACATCATAATGTCATCAATGAAAACTATCACAAACTGATCTAAAAAGGGTCTAAACACCATATTCATCAAGTCCATAAACGCCGTGGGGGCATTAGTCAAACTGAAAGACATAATCAAAACTCGTAATGTCCATATCTAGTCCGAAAGGCTGTCTTCGGGGACCTCACTCTCCCTAATCTTCAATTGATGATAGCCTGATTGTAGATCGATTTTTTAAAAATATTATGCCCCGTGTAACTGATCAAACAAATCATCAATCCTCAGTAGTGGATATTTATTCTTGATTTTTACCTTATTCAGCTGTTGATAATCTATACACATCTGTAATGTCTCATCCTTCTTCCTCACAAATAACATCGGAGCACCCCACAGGGATACGCTATGGCGAATAAAGCCCTTATCCAATAAGTCTTTCAACTGCACATTCAACAAGCAGAGATGAACAATTTTTTATTTAAGAAAGGGAAAGTCTTATTCATATTCAGGGGATCTACCACACATCTTACAACTCTTTGAGGGTCATTCTAAATGAGGCTCTATTGAAAATATTTCCTCTGTATCTCTGAATAATTTTTAACAATGTTCTTCTGAACAACAGCCATAATTTCTCTAGGAGGAACTTGTTCAGCATTAGCACCAAAGGTTGAAAGAAACCCATCAATATCCAACTTCTGACATTGCATTTCATTCAACAACTCAATCCTAGGTGTTTCACCCTCTATATAATAACGAGCCCAAAAGCTGCTAAATGAGCATAATAAGTAAGAGGCACTATGGAAACTGATTGAGTACCCCTGGCATATTGGCTCTTCCATTACTTCCTAACGACTGTCACTATCGGCGCTGCTCGGCTTTCATAGTTGTTTGGTCTATGCACTCATTCAGGTAGTTGTTCCTTACCAAGTCATTCATTTGCTCATGCAGGTCTTTATATCTTTATGTGGTGTGTCCCTTTACATTATGGTGCACACAATAAGTCTTGTTCTCTCTTTTCTCAATTAAAAAACTTCTCGGGTCGATCTCAGTCAATAGGCCTTTATCCTGGATTTCCTGAACTATCTAGGCTATTGGTCTGTTCATGGGGGTGTACATTGTCCCTCCGGCGACATGGTTGACCTGGACAAGTGGCATTTTCTCCTATATTTAATGATTCTGAGGCATCGGTCTGAACAACTTCTGCCTCGAGACCGATCTCATCAGGTCTATACCCACATCTCACTGATTCTTCTGGCGGGGTTCTTTAGACTTCTGAACAGGCCTTCCTCGAGCGATCTTCTCATATATCCCCATCAACACAAACTTCCTCGCATGCTCCAAAGCCACGACATAGTCTGGTATCTCCTTAATCCTTAGGTGGGACCATAGCTTCGCGACCTTGAGAGCCCATTTAAAACTATCTGTCACCTTTGGGGACTCATACGCTCCGACCTCTAGCACTAGGAGGTGGTACCTATCGATAAAGCTTTTCAAGACTCATCGTCTCCCTACTTCATCAACCTCAACGACCCCACTGTCTTACTTACGCATGCCCATTTGAAATGGCGTACAAAGGACTTCTTCAGTTGGGAGAAGCTGTTGACACCTCCCAAGGTCAAGTTTCTGAACCCCAAGCTGGCCAATCAACCCATAGTCAAAGAGAATACCTTACAGATGGCCTCCCATACCATTCCCTGAATTTCCATTAATAAAATAAATTTCTCAATGTGTGACTTGGGGTCCATGCCCTTGTAGACATCCATCGAGGGCATGGTGAACCTTCTTGGGAACTCTACCGCCAATATCTCATTCATGACAGGGGAAGCTGCCTCCACATCTTGGTCACTTCGTATCCCCCATTTCACTTTTCCTCCCATTTTTTCATCTCCTTCCGGAACCAACTCCTTATTTAGCTCTCGAAACTGTTATGCCCACATCCATGGGCTTCCCCACGCCTTCCACTTCGGGCGTGGTACCTCCCGTAACTCGAAACTTCATATCATTCCTCTAGGTATCGCTTCAAATCACTTTTCGTGAAGCATGGGGTATTGCTGAAGGATTCCAGGGTTTTCTTTTCCTCATCCTCCTCCCACAGCTCCCTTACCGGTACGTCGCCGACAACAACTATGGATCTCATTCTCTGGATATTCCTCCTCCTATTTTCGCGGTCTTTATCTACTCCGGTGATCTTTTTTCTCTTTGTTATTTCTTCCATTATTTTGCTAGGACTCGCTTCGCTTTTTCCATCTTCCTTCTTCCTTCCTTTCTAACTTCTCCATCTTTTACACCATAGCCTTCATGAAGGCTTAGGTTGTTTCCTCTTCTTTTCGACCTTCTTCTCTCTTGCTCTGTATGGTTTCTTCCATTTTCTCCATTCATTTTGTCGTCAAAGACTCTGAAGATCTATGATTTCCATCTCCTGCCATTGTCTTAACGTATTTGCCACTTTTCGTATCGGTTTCCCACAGACGGAGCCAAATGTTGATGGTTTTTTTTTCATTCCAATGGTAATTTAGAAAAAACCACTCCTTGAACAAATCTCTCATAAGCAGTGAATTTATTTGGTTAGTTGGGAATCAAATTAAACAAGGCAAAAGATAGAAACAACATACAAGACAAATGGTTTAATGTGGTTCGATGGAATAGATCCAACCTACATCCACGGATGCAAAGGAAATAAAATCTTTATTAGAAGCTCAAGTCTGATTGACCTGCTCTACCTCTTGCTTACACTTAAGTTTTTTTGCTCTCTTTTTACCAGCTACGCGTGAGAAAAATTAGCTAACCCCTTACAATGAGTTCTCAACCACTTTATATAGTGTACCTAAACCTACTATTCCGCCAACTCGTGACGTCAACCACGTTACCAAGTCATTATTGTGTAGGCTCTCTTTCCCAACCAACCTATATCGCTGTCTGACACAACCACTCCCTGCCATCTGAAACTCATTAATGCACCTTTTTTAGTAACTGCTACACACTCTGCCCAAGTGCCAACCACTCATGCGGTTGCGTATGTCAGTCAATAAGCCTGAAGTCATCTTCCATCCCATCAGCCGCTGGCCTATTACTATCTCATCAATCCTTGGGAAGCTCAAACTTTTGTTTAGGGCTTACATCGTCTGTCTAAGAACATTATGCTGCAACCCCGACCCATATCATTTGTCGGTATCCTTAAGCAAGTGAAGTCATTCCTTGCAGTTACTAGTAGGTCGGGTTGGCCAAAAAAACCTTCACTACCCTCTTATTCTTTTCAACAAGTTCAAGCCAGCACATAGCCTCTTTGCATGTAGAAATATTGAGAAATAGCTTCCCCTGATGACAGGCTAATCTATTATGATTTTCTTCTAACTTGTATCTTCCAATTATCATCCTCCCCGGGTGATAAGTGCACAAAAGTGTACTTAGAACACTGCTAACTCGGCTTGTTTATCATATGTTTTAATCTTAATTATGTTTATTTTGTGCTTTATAATTAGGGAGCAATGGAACATGAAGAATGGAGTAATTACGCGTGTTTCAGGACCTTGCGGAAGCATCAGGCGCGCGCGGAAGCATCGGAAGCACAGGACGCGCGACCAGTGAAGAAACTCACTAGCGCCGCAGCGCCCAACTTCTTGGCGCCGCGGCACCTGCACACTCTCATACAAAGTTCCCGCAGATTTGGCGTTGCGACGCCGAAGTTCTGGTACCGTTGCGCCCCAGAAGACCCTAAAACTCTAATTTTGACGTCTTTTATGCGCACAATGACTCAGGGACCTCTCTATATAAACCCAACTTCATCCAAACCCTAAACAAGAGGAGAAAAAGAGAGAAACATGAGAAAAACAAACATCAAAGAGCCACAAACACAATTTCGAGAGAGAATAACGAAGAACTTCAAGCCGATATGACGTCTCTCCGATCTATTCAGGCTATATCTCTCTTCTGCATGGAGAACTAATCTCCTAGGCAAAACTAAAGATGAACTCTTGTATTTAAGTTCTTATGTTTATGTTGTTGATTCCTAAGTACCCTTAATTGTTTAATACAATTGATGGTTATTATTTTTATTATCTTCCGATTTATGAATCCAGAAACTGTGTTTATTCAAACTTGCATATAGATCCAGTCATGCTTCTTCTATGTGTGATTTGTGAACCCGGTTGTGACTGGTAAAGTTATTTTATGATTTGGTCTTCTGCTGCAGTATTGCCTGAGGGTATATTGTCGACGTTAGATAAGTCGTAACGATAACTTTGTGTGATATTAACATAGAGAAAGTAAATTATTGATTACCTTAGAATTTAATAGGTGTATAATTGAATATCTTCCGATTGTTGGTTTTGGATGTGAAACCTTCAATTGTGTAATAAAAAGTAATCAATAACTGAATATATGGAGTTGATACAAGAGGAATTCCTGACGATTTGCTATTTATCTCTACTGATATTCTTCAATATATTTTCCATAGTTTTTATCTTATATTATCAATTCAATCTTTCTTTTCATTAAGTTACTGTTAACGTTTTGTTTAAGTAAATCAGTTCTTTGTAACCATCTCTCTGAGGAATTGACACCCCAACTATACCGCGATAACCGCAAGTAACCGCAAGTACTTTTTGGGCGTAATCACCGGGTGTATATGATTGTGCCTCTGTTGGTTCATCTCGAGCCCTCCTTCATCGTGCTTCAAGGCCAAAACTGGAATCCTCGGGTCGATCTTCAAATGTAGCTGATTCTGATCCACTTGTCGGGTCGGACACCTCTGGGTCTCGAGCTTTGAGCTCTCTACTTAGCAAAGACCTTGGGCCCCCATCTTGGTAAGTGAAATCTCCTTAATATCCTTCTTCATATTTCAGATCTTCTCAGGTCCGAAAATCACCATCAACAACTCTTATGTTATAATTTAATATTGTTGGAGCAAATAATTGAAGGCCTAAAGATTACATAGTAAGTAGAAGTACAAGAGATATGGAAAAGGGCTTTAAAATGGAAAAAGAATAGAGATTTTGAAAGATACGACTTAATTAGTCAGATATTTTTCATTTTGACAATTCAGAGATTGACTAGCAACATGAAGATTGGGGACAACTAGTTATAAGCACATCATCAAATCTAATCCTAAACAATGTGAGATATTACGATCTACCTCATTGAAGGGCCCAACGTCCTTATTGGCATATCGGTTGGGTGAGCTGGTCACAAACACACTAAAAAAGCTTCCAACTAGTTGAGAGAATCTCCTAATCATAAGCACATCACGAAACCCAATCCCAAGCAATATGAGATATTACAGACTTGGATTCGGTTTTAGCTTTGTAATGAGCTTTTTATAAATTATGATATGTAGTTATTAAATAATAATTTAAATGTAACTGAATCTTAATCGTAACTTAACATAGGTAAGCTCAACTCAATATTGGATCCAAATTCAATGAAAAGACCTTTTTATTTACTATTCAATCTTGTTTGCAAATCCATAATTTATAGGCAAATATAGTTACGTAATTGATTAAAAACATTATAGTGGAGGTGGTGGAGTATTTCATTTTGAAAGCATCATTTCTAACTCTTTCCCCCCTCAATAATTTCAAATTTTTCAACCACCGTTAATGCTGGCTATGACTATGACTCCTTTATCATTCATTATTTTTTCTAAAACAATGATTTATTAAATTAACATAATGGTGTTATTATTGGGGTATTTAAGTTTTATTCGGTGAGGTCGGTTGACTAAGAAAGCTACATCAACGGACATTGTAAAACATCTTACTAATCAATCAATGATTTCTGATTAGAGCTTTGAAGAATTTTATACAATGTGTAATATTTTTATTTGGACAATGGCCGTCAGCAAATTTGAAGATATTTGATTTATGGTCATCTTTATGATTTGTAATTTTATAAAGTTTTACATGTTATTTGTTTGATTGATTGATAAGTATTAGTACAGAAACTAAGCAATTCCAATTATGCAAGCATCTACTAAAAATATATACTACATGTATTGGTAGTGATAAATGAATTGCACGAGATCTATATATTTAGTGTGTCTACATATTCTTAAACAGAACGGTATGAAATCGAAAGGAAAGGAGTTGAAATAAAATTGGATTGTAAATGAAATGATAAATCGAAATCAAAATAAATTATTTGTTTAGTTGTAAAAAGTCGTAATTGAAATTAATTCCATTTACATTCATGTGTTTATTTTATCTTGTAGTTAAAATGATTATTAACAAGTTACACGGTAACCAATCCTCATTTTTATTGCTGATTAATAAACACTTTAATTCAAATTTGAACTCGTTTTAGATCATATTTACTCCTACTTAAGGGGAAGATATCCATGAAAACTTGAATCAATTATGAATCCCTCGTAAGCATGCAAAGACTGTGGTTACGAATTAGGAAAATTAAAAAACAACAAAAATGTCACATGTGATTTTGCCCAATTTAACTTGAATGAAATTTTTATGGTACTTTTTGGCCGGAGGAAAAGGGTTGGCTATTCTTTTGTATTGCTTATGTATAAATTAATCATGCATATTATGTGCTTTCTGCTAATTATAATGTAATGCTAATTTAGTATTTAATAAGTGTCTGTCATGCATCTTTAACATTTTACCAAGTACGAAATGGAAACTTGATTAAACAAATGGAAGCATCTCTTAAAAGACTTAATAATAAATAAATAAATAAATAAAACTAAATAAATAAATAAAAAGAGGGAGACACTTTCAAAAAGAAGACAATCCCACTATTTTATTTAGTGAACCAATTGTGATTTTTTTTTTTTAAAAAAAAAAAAAAATATATAGTACTCAACTTGAAGATTAAATTAATTACAATCATATTTGTTGGGTTATTGGCGGCAAGATTTTGTACCCACTGTGAACCATACCATTAAAAATTCTTCTTCACACGCCATCATTAGTTACAATATGCTAAAAATTTTAAATTATTGAAACCAAAATCCCCACAAATGAAATGATTGGTGATCAATTATTGGGGAGATTTTTTAATTTCCCAATTCAAATCACTTAATTATTATCAGCACTCTTGATCACTTAATTATTTTGTCTGGGTGTCATTGCATATACAAAACTTGTAACTTGCTGAGATGATAATGCATGTGATGTATCATCATCATCAATATCAAGATTATTTCGTGATTTCACAAAACCACAAATTGGAAAACACTGTCACCAAATTGGTGTGTTGTGCATCAAGATCAGAACCAAATTGCTTTTCAACCCTTTAGTTTAGGTGGGATGTTACCGCACACCACATGTTTGTTTACTTTTTGGGACCTTTACAGTCATTTTATTTGCTTTTGTTTGTTAGCTCCACATCACATTAATCAAGTGTGATTCCGGATTAACAAAAAAGAAGACTGTGAATCAAGCATTGCTGATCGTATAAGCTTTACAAGTCATAAATATCATCTTTTTGGAAATGTTGAAAACCCTTTTAATTATTCAGATTTTTATAAGAAATGTACCATTTGCCGGAAAATGAAAAGGAATCTTTTACAATCACCGTTGGAAATAAAGGACAAACACCCATCAATGTTGTAAATAAAGGACATTTGTCAAGATGGGTTGATGACTAAAGATTCAAAATAACATTTGTCTTAATGACTAAGGAATCAAATTGATACTTGTCTATCCACCCCTGATAATTGTTTGATGACTAAGGCTTCCTTTGATACTATAAATAGATTTTTTTTTTTTTTTTTTGAAAACCCCGCCACCAAACCACCCATTCTGGGCCGCGGCGCAGGTAAAACCACCGGCTGTCTCAGGCTCTTACAAGAAGTGCACCCCCTGGATTCGAACTCAGAACCTCAAGGTGAGATCTTGAACCCTACACCACCAAGTCACACCCCTTGGGGACACATAACGGCTAAATAAGGTTAGTGTCTTGGTAAATGTTGGTATATGTTGTTATCAAGGAGTGTGATTTGATGATGTAGGGTTCAAAATTTTACATTGAAGTCTTGGGTTCGAATATGCCAAAACAAAAGTGGATGTGTACAGTATGGTTGTTAAAATTAATAATCGGAAATGTGATTAATTCGTATTTGATTCGTTTATTAAATGAATTTTAATATTAGAATGAATCAAATATAAATATTCATTTAGTCCTGATAATATTTAATTACATGAATTATCATAATTTATTTATATTAATTCTTGATAAATGTATTCATATGATACACAATTAATAGATTTATTAAAAATATATCACTAAATATAGACAATATTATTTTTTTCTTTGGTAATTGACAATAACTTATTGAATCTTAGGTGAAAAATAACAACAATCAGTAAAGGAAAATAATAAAATGAATTAGTGAGCTTAAATTTAGATTCGATTCATTTAATAAATTAATCAAATTGAATTGACTCATTTATTAAACGAATTAACTTTTTTAAATTCATATTCGCTCTTAAACAAATCAAATCAAACGAATAAATAAATTTTAACTCAAATTACCAACTCTAATATAGAGAATGAAATTAAAGCAAGTTGAGAGAAATCAATGCTTAAAAAATGAAGTGGTTCTTGCAACGTGATCCGAGAGAATTTTCTTACGAAATGATCATTCTTCAACCATAAAAAAATAGTGATATAATCTTGATTTATCAAAATCCGGCTGTATATGTAAATTTCGAACTTATAGTTTTATGTTCATTTATTCTTTAAAATCAACATTCACCAAGATATATATATATAGGCTTAAACGGAGCAAGTAAAACCTCCGATCATTCCAGACTCTTACAAAAAACATAAACCAACATATATTCGAACCCAAGACTTCATTGTAAGATTTTGAACCCTACATCATCAAATCACACTCCTTAATAACAACATATACCAACATTTACCAAGACACTAACCTTATTTAGCCGCTATGTAAGCACAATCCCAGGCTCCCAAAATTGATGACTTGTCGGCTTCAGCAGTCCCACCCTCTTTTGACTCCTTGTCATCTTCTAGAAACACTTTATTAAATCTCTTAAATTAATAAAGTGGTCCTAATCAGATATTATGTCTCTTAAGATTAGACCCGGCCGGCGGTTCGGAACCGAACCGAACAGGCCGATTTCCGGTTCCGCAAGTGTGGAATCGGAACCTTGAACCGAACCGGAACTGACCGGTTCGGTTCGGTTCCAAGACTTTTTTTTTAAAAAAAAATTGAAAATTAATTAAAATAAATGAGATTAATTTTATAAATAAAAAAAATTATTACATTGAAGAGCTTGAGCTTAAATTTTTAAAAATTTAAGTTGCCTACGTATCCTCCAAGGGTGAGAGAAATTAAAGCTCACGTAGTTCCATTACAATTTTAAGACATATCCCATTTGTAAATTATAATTTTACAATTATCAATCATCATTATCAGTTGATACTTCGGCTCCGGTTCCGCTTGCACTTGTTGCAGAAGCATTATCGAACAAATCTTCAAAATCATCAGGGGCATCTTCTTGTTGTCTCAGATCAGCTCGAGTCCAATCATCCACACAAGCTGTTGCTTCTAGAGTGCTTGGATGTAATGAAGATCGCCTAGCTTCCAATATATTACCTCCCAAGTTGAAGGCTTGCTCAACCGCAACGGTGGAAATAGGTGCTGCCAATATCTCTTTAGCAATAATAGATAAAACATGATATATATTTTGATGCCGGTTCCACCATTCAAGGATTTTAAAATTTTTACGGCATAAACTTTCATTAGAAAACTCAAAATTTGTAGATAAATAATTATCTAATTCAGGGTTATTAGTTGTCGTATCACTAGTTTTTTATTTCGTTGCAATAACCAACGATCCCCTGCGCTAAGTCTTGTTTGAATTACCGGTTCGCTACTACTAGATTGACCTAATGTTCCTAAGTTATATCTTACAATATAATCATTAAATAACATAATTAAATCACTTCTTAATTTCGTCATTATGCTCGTAATATCAATTTCATCTAATATTCCTAAATAACCATAGTAAGCTTGTAAACCACCATTCAAACCTTCTAATTTAAATCTAGGATAAAAAACAGCAGCAATAAGATAAAGTAAAGGCATTTCTCTAAAATAATTCAACCATTTTACCTTCATAGCAGTAATGGCTTCCAACAAAACAATATCATTAGGGTCATCACTGTCAACATGCTCATCGAGAGTGCCAACAATATTCAAACTCTCAAGAAGAAATAAATGTGCTGTAGGATAATAAACACCGCTAAAAACTAAAGTAGCATCATTAAAAACTCTTAAAATATCTAAAAAAAATTCACAAATATCACATTGACTAGGATAAAGTGTGATATTTTGAACATGTTGAGAAAAAAACTACATAATGCATCTTTGTATTGAAATGCTTGACATAAAAGAAAATAAGTAGAATTCCAACGTGTTGGAACATCTCTTGAAAATTTAATCGGTTTAATACCATTTATTTTACAAAACTTGGTCCATTCTCTCCTAACTTGAGAATATGACCAAATACAGTTAAGTGCCGTTTTAATTGGATCAAGGAAATGTGATAATAATTTTAGTCCGTCTTGCACACATATGTTAAGGACATGACATGTACAACGAATATGAAAAAATCGACCCCCTAAATTTGGTTCACATAAGGATTTTAAATCATGAATGGATGCAGTATTTGCAGGTGCATTATCAAATCCAATTGTTAAAATATTTTCTACTAAACCATATTCATCAAAAATTACCTTCATCATTCTATAAATATTATTGCAGTATGTGGGTCATCAAAAACTCTAAATGCAATGAGTCTTTTTTGCATGGTAAATGATGCATCAATCCAATGACAAGTCACACCCATGTATGAGTGTGTTTGCCAATGGTCACTCCAAATATCAGAACATATAGAAATACGACATTTCATCTCTTTAAATATTTCATTTAAATAATTTTATCATCTTTATATAATTTGAAAATATGACGTTTTGTTGTGTTTCGAGTCATTCTACATGCAGCAGGGTTTAAAGCATTATGCACGTAATTAGTAAAATGAAGTTTTTCACCAAAGCTTAAAGAAAGATGTGCCATACAAGTTAATTTCGCAAATTCTTCTCTATTTTTTGCATCAGAATATTTAAATAAATCTACACTACTCGTACCTCTACTAGATGATGCGTACCTGCCCATTTGAGTTTACGTCGTATCAATGCCAAGTTCAACCGGATGATGTTTTTCCATGTGCTTGATCATATTGCCGTATCCACCAGAAAATTTATAGATAACCCCACAATAGTTGCAAATTGCTCGTTATGAACCATCTTCTAGGCGTTCCAAATTAAAATGAATTTTGAAAATATCTGAGGACCGAGCCTTAACTTCTCTTCTCCGTGATTGTGCACTGACACTAGAGCCGCTCTCTTGGGTTGGCATATTTGACATTATGTTCTTAGATGAGCTTGCCATTTTTTTTTTTGAGAAATTAGGAAGAAAAATAAGAAAATTGAATAATTACGAATGATAACAAATTAACAACTAAATGAATTGAGATTGAGAATAAGATTATAAGAGAATTGTATTGAAGTGAGATTGAGAATAAGAGAATTATAGAAAATGAGAGAGTTGAGAATTTGGTGTGATGAAATTATGAAAAATGAATCATATTTATAGAATTTTAGAATTTTTTTGATACCAAAAATGCCCCTAAATATAACCGTTTTATTACCGTTATTAGGGGTACATTTTTAATTTACATTTTAAATAATATTGGCTCCCTGTCCCCCCAACGGCTAGTAGCCGTTGGGGGTAGGGTTCCTGTTGGAACCCTACGGTTCCAACCGGAACTGTTCGGTTCCGGTTGGAACCATAGAACCGGTGGAACTGTACGGTTCCACCGAACTCGCCAATGGTTCCAGTTCGATTCCGGTTCCGAACCAGAACCGTGGCCGGGTCTACTTAAGATGATAAAAAAACCACAAACAAACTCTCTTCTTAGCTCTAATGAGAGTCAACCATCGCATTGACTTAATTTTTCTTCTTTTCATGATTACAGACAATGCTAACTTAAATACCAACATACCTGAAAATCATGTTGTTAAGGTTGAAGACGCCAAGCTCACTGCTTGCTGTCATTACCACCGAAAGTAGAATAAGCCAGAAGCCAGCAGGATGAAGCTGGCAGCAAAATTGGCAGCAGCTGTGCCAAACCGCGTGGCACTGTTCACGCGGCTTGGGCACTATAAATTTGAGCCCTCAGAACCATTGTAACTATCTCAAAGTGTGTGTAAGCTCCAAGTAGAGAGCTTGAGAGTGTGAGGTTTTTTGTTAAGTTTCTAATTGTAAACTTGAATTTTATTCTTGTAGTAATAAAATTACAATTCGGTTTTTCCTCAAATACACTCTAAAGTGATCGGTGAATCACAACAAGTGGTATCAGGAGCTTTGGTTCTTCATTGGGATCGAAAAACCGAAAAACGGAGCTCGGTTCGGAAAATTAGAGTTCCTGAAAAGTTGTCAAAAATCAACTTTGAGCATACCATCAGCTAGTTCACGTCGAGACGAGCACGGTGGTATTTTCCGGCGATCAAACGGAGGTCCAGAGAGCCCGCACGCCCCAGGCAGAGAACACCCACGCGCCTCCACTCACAAACACGCGCCTCATGCGCACTGAAGGTTGAAGACGATCCGCGTGGACGCCACGTCACGCCCAGTCAGCGCACAGTCAGCGCCTCATCAGCGCCAGTCAGCCGCCACGTCAATCGCCACGTCAGCGCCACGTGTCCGACACGTCAGCAAATCGGTCCCACCTTGCCACATCAGCACTGCCACGTCAGCAGCCTGGTAAATTTCATTATGCCCCCTGAAGTTTTGAAATTTACAGTTTTACCCCAGAACTTTTAGGAATTTACAAATCAGCCCCTGTGTCGGATTTAGACCAGAGAAGTGTCTATTCCACCATTTTCGACCGTTCCGAACGCAACGGTGACCTCTGATTTTTGAAATTCAGGCCCGATTTTAGTGTATTCTCATTTTAAACTTTAAAACTTAAAATGGAGATAGATGATTCTCATTCTGGTCCAATGATTAAACTGGCTGCCACTAATTACTCCCTCTGGAGACCTAGGATGATATATTTTTTACATTGTAAAGATCTGTTTTATGTCATCGAGTTGAAGGGAGTGAAACCAGAGTCTGTTAAGGAGTATGACTGGAATAAACTCAACAACAGAACTTTGGGTCAGATAAGGCAGTGGATCGATCACAGTGTCTTCCACCACGTAGCATATGATTCAGATGCTTACGGGATGTGGATAAAGCTGGAAGACATGTTCCAGGCCAAGACAGCTCGGAATAAAGCCCTGTTAATGAGGCGTTTGGTGAACCTGAAGCTACGGAGTGGAACTTCCGTTGCAGAACACACCAACGAGTTCCAGAGCCTGGTGAATCAGCTGTCTGCAGTAGAAATGCAGCTGGGAGATAAAGTTCAAGCCCTCTTACTACTCAGTTCCCTTCCTGATAGCTGGGAGACATTGGTGGTTACTCTCAGCAATTCCGCTCCATGAGGTAAAGTTACCATGCCTATGGTAAAAGATGCACTGTCGAATGAGGAGTCCAGGAGAAAAGATGTTGGCTCAGAACAGACAGAAGCCTTCGTCACAGAGACTCGAGGAAGACATCAAGGAATAGACGGAGAGAGAGGCAGAAGCACAACCAGGGGTAGATCCTCAGATGGAAGGAAGTCTACCTATAAGTGCTACCATTGTGGCATTGTAGGCCACCTAAAGAAGAATTGTCGAAAACTGCAACGAGAGCAGAGAGAAGGCAATCACCAGCCGAAGAATGACGAAGGAGAGACACTGGTAGTTGTCCAAGCAGATGTAGCAATATGCTCCATACATGAAGAGACATGCATTCACAACGCAACCCAAGATGTTGAGTGGGTGGTAGATACTGCAGCATCTTACCACGTCACTCCTCACAGGGATTTCTTCACAACATACAAAGCATGAGACTTTGGAGCAGTGAAGATGGGAAATATCAGTTCCTCTGGGATAGTAGGAATGGGTGATATTCAGTTGCGGACAAATGTCGGGTGTACATTGACCTTGAAGGATGTCATGCATGTTCCAGAACTTCGGCTGAATGTACTCTCGGGGATAGCTCTTGACAAACAGGGCTATGACAATCACTTCAGAAATGGCACATGGAGAATGACAAAATGTGTCATGGTTGTCGCCCGAAGACATGCTTGCGGAACACTATACAAGACTCATGTGAAGATTTGTGCAGACAGCCTCAAAGTAGCTGAAAAAGAGGCTTCTCAAAATCTCTGGAACCGGAGACTCAGACACATGAGTGGGAGAGGGTTGTCTACCCTGAACAAGAATGAGCTTACCAAGGATGCTGCACGAGGTCCTTGCAACCACTACTTGATTGGTAAGCAGCGCAGAGTCTCATTTGATTTCTCTTCAGAGAGAACATCAGAGTTGCTCAGTCTGGTGCACTCTGATGTTTGTGGTCCCTTGGAGGTTGATTCATTGGGCGGTAACAAGTATTTTTTGACTTTCATCGATGATGCTTCACGGAAAATCTGGGTGTATTTCCTTAAGACGAAGGATCAGGTCCTAGATCAGTTCAAGCTGTTCCACGCCATGGTAGAGCATGAAACAGGGAAGAAGCTGAAGTGCCTTCGCACAGACGATGGAGGCAAGTACAGTTCCAGAGAGTTCGAAGCCTACTGCTCGAGACACAGGATTCGACATGAGAGAACTGTTACACACACACCACAACATAATGGTGTCGCTGCGAGAATGAACTGCACCATTATGGAGAAAGTCAGAGGAATGATCAGCATGGCTAAGCTGCCAAAGCCATTCTGGGGAGAAGCTGTTCGTGCTGCCTGTTACCTGATCAACAGATCACCAACTGAACCGTTGAACTTGGAGATTCCGGAGAAAGTGTGGTCTGGTAAGAATCCCTTCTACACTCACCCTAGAGTATTCGGTTGTTTAGTCGTTGTATATGTATCCAATGAGCTCAGGGAGAAGCTCGATGCAAGGATAACTCCATGTATATTCCTAGGCCATGGAGATGAAGAATTTGGA
The DNA here is from genome assembly GCA_019454045.1 of Zanthoxylum bungeanum. Classification (NCBI taxonomy): domain Eukaryota; kingdom Viridiplantae; phylum Streptophyta; class Magnoliopsida; order Sapindales; family Rutaceae; genus Zanthoxylum; species Zanthoxylum bungeanum. The sequence goes on from SKCR01042114.1 coordinate 98,890, forward strand.
TACAGACTATGGGATCTGAATGTGAAGATGGTCATCAGAAGCCATGAAGTAGAGTTTCTCGAAGACCGAACAATTGAAGACATTGAAATGCCCAGAATGTCTTCCAATTCCAGTGCCAACAGAAATCCAGACCCAGCACCAGCACGATTGGCCACAGATATGGTGCACGAGGAAATTCCAGAAGCAGAACCAGATGAGGCAGATAGAGATGTTGAGCAGAGGGAGACACAGCATGTTCCATCAGAGATTACAGAAGAAAGTGTTGAGCAGGGGGAGCCGCAACCCACTCCACTAGAAGCTACAAGATCATTCACAAAGATGGATGATGATAGACCTCCTGAAACCAGTGGACCTCTGACAAGAAGATATGAGCGAGGCAGGATTCCATCAACCAGATATCCGGGATCCGAATATATTCTGCTTATTGATGAGGGGGAGCCAGAGAGTTTCCCAAAGGCAAGAAGGCACTGAGGAACAAATGGGTGAAGAAATATGGCAGCAAAACTGTGCAGAGACACAACAGAAGATTACTGTGCAGAGACACAGTGGATTGTACTATGCAGAGACATAGCAGGAGAATACTGTACAAAGATGCAGTGAAGTGTGATGTGCAGAGACACAGCCAACATGTCAACAAAGGAACAATGATCGGGACAAGCTAGAGTTGTGCAGAGACATAACCGGGATAGCTGTCAGATGATACAGAGAACTATGATTGGCTTGATCCCAACTCAGGGTACGTAGGCAGTGATACAGATGCAGCCAGGGGAGGATCCTTTGAAGGATCCGAATTTGGATGATTGATGGTCGGCTCAGATTTTGGGAAATCTTCACCGAGTGGGAGATTTCTTGAGGTTGAAGACAGCAAGCTCACTGTTTGCTGTCATTACCACCGAAAGTAGAAGAAGCCAGAAGCCAGCAGGATGAAGCTGGCAGCAAAATTGGCAGCAGCTGTGCCAAACCGCGTGGCACTGTTCACGCGGTTTGGGCACTATAAATTTGAGCCCTCAGAACCATTGTAATTATCTCAAAGTGTGTGTAAGCTCCAAGTAGAGAGCTTGAGAGTGTGAGGTTTTTTGTTAAGTTTCTAGTTGTAAACTTGAATTTTATTCTTGTAGTAATAAAATTACAATTCGGTTTTTCCTCAAATACACTCTAAAGTGATCGGTGAATCACAACACATGTACCTAAAGATTAGGAGATAAATACTTCACTTCCCTAATATAAATGGAGTAGCTAAAATTATCTAACTAAACCAAAATAAATAATAATGTAACAAATAAATACAAAAATAAATATAATATCTTAAAGATATTCTAATACTAACACCATTATATTTTGAAAGGACGCTCTCTCAATTCTCTTGATGTAAGACTTCCTTCTCAAGTAACAATTTTATAATTTGTGCCACACGTTTCTTGTGAGTCTCCGAATTCATAAAAATTTTAATTTTTAATATATAAAATAATATATATTTTTTTATCATTTATTAGTAGGTGTTTCATTTTAAAAATTCTACTTAGGCCTTATAAAATTGAAGGCAACTAAGTCGCCCTCGGCTCGGTCATCTCAAAAGTATCTTCTCTTTGAGGGAAGGAAAGAAGACCCACCTTGCCACTGAAACTATAAACTGGTTCTTGCGCGTACGTCATCTTAGTCAGTTTGGGCTCATGTGGACAGCAAGACCTACTCCAAAGAAAAATCAGAATAGCATAATAAGAATGAGCAGAGCAATCAAAAAATAATAGAGCAATGCTAGGGCCCTTGCAAGAGCTAATATATTGAAAGATTAGGATATCATTATACTCTCAGGAGTGACAAAAGCAAAGCTTTTTTTGCTGAATCACCTTATAATATTTTCTTACTAGCTTTTCAAGAACTTTTCTGTTCTAGAAAGGGCTTGTCAATTGTTAGTTGACGATCAAATCGACCATGTCTCAACAAGTCTTTCTAAAATATCAGGTGTGTTTGTGCCAGCAAGTACAACAAATCCAGCGGTGGTTCCAAAACCATCCATCCCTACAAGAAACTGATTATAGTACTTGCAGGCTCATCGATGCCCCCAGAAAAGCCTCCACGACCCCTTGCCCGTACAATTGCATCTATCTCATCAATGAATAAAATACTAGGAGCACACTGTCATGCTTCTTGAAGCAAGATCCTAATTCTAGCTAGTTGGCCCAACTCCAACAAATATTTCCATAAAATCTGAGGGAAGGCACACCAGATTCAACAGCATTTGCCTTTGCAAGAAGTGTCTTCCATGTGCCAGAAGGCCCTACAAGATGTGTGTCTTTGCCCTTATGGAATTTCTGTATTACAAATATTTCGGTAGTTAAAAGGAAATCCGAATTAGACTTAAATTTAGCCCAGCAAACCCTATCGGTAGACCCGGCCAAGGTTCCGGTTCGGAATCGGAACCGAACCGGTTGGAACCGGACGGTTCCGGTTTCGGTTCCGGAACCGAATCGGAACCTAACCGGTTCGGTTAGGATTCTCACCCTGACCGAACCGGTTGGAACCGCTGGAACCGAACGGTTCCAGAAAGTAAGAAAAAAAATTTATTTACTTGGAACTGTAAGGTTCCACAAGTAAATCTCAATTTTTTTTATTAATAATAATGAGGTTTAAAATTGCAACCTTGAGCACAATAGTCAATTTTTAAGGAAGTTTAAAAATCTCCTTTTTATAACCAACTCTTGGTCATTGACTTCTTTATATAAGCGACGTGGGACACAATAACCAAGTAACAAATATCCCACATCGCTTATATGAAGAAAAAACTAGCCAATAGTTGGCTATAAAAAGGATTATATGTTAAAAGAATTTTATAAAAAAATAATTCTATAAAAATAATGTGATAGTTTGAAAAAACATTACGATTATAGAATTTTCACAAGTGTGGAACTAGAATTAACCGGTTCGGTTCCGGTTCCACACTTATGGAACCGGGAACCGACCGGTTCGGTTCGGTTCTGAACCGGAACCGAACCGCCGGCCGAGTCTACCTATCGGTAGACCTTAAAATCGGACCTTCTCGGCAGACCCTGAAATCAGACCCACAGAGCAGACCCTCACGGCGGACCCTGAGAGCAGACCCTGACGACAGACGCTGAGAGCGGAGGCTGAGAGCGGAGGCTGAGAGCGGAGGCTGGCGAGCAGAGGCAGAGGCTGGCGAGTGGAGGCTGAGGCTGGCGAGCGAAGGCTGAGGCTGATGAGTGGAGGCAGAGGCTGATGAGCAGAGGCAGAGGCTGGCGAGCGTAGGCAGAGGCTGGCAAGCGGAGGAAGAGGCTGGCGAGCGGATGCAGAGGCTGATGAGCAGAGGCAGAGGCTGGCGAGCGTAGGCAGAGGCTGGCAAGCGGAGGAAGAGGCTGGCGAGCGGATGCAGAGGCTGATGAGCAGAGGCAGAGGCTGATGAGCAGAGGCAGAGGCTGATGAGCGGACCCTCACGAGCGCAGGCTGACAGAAAGAGTTAGACCCTGAAATTGATGAAGTTGATCCACTACCGAACTACTGCTTCTTCACTTTCCCGAGGCTTGTTGATGTCAACAATATCCTTAAAACAAATTCGTCCCCTACCGTAGGTGCAGTAGAACGTGAGACGATTGTTTCCCAGGATACAACGAAAAACGTACGAGTAAGGGCACCACCGAACTCGTATCCAACGAACCACAAAAGTGTTTGAACTCTCCCTTAACAAAACAAAGAAAAAAACGAATTGTTGTGTGTGATGTTTTGTTCTTATTCTCTGTATTGTAAACAAAATCTGAGTATTGTATATATAGAAAAACGAAAAACACAGCTCATTTAAAGGAAATTAACATGCCAATTATATCTCATAAATGGGAGGCCTTTCACTTGTTGTAACCACCAAGCTAATTAAATTAGCTGTTATGGAAATTCAACTTTTGTAACCACCAAGCTAATTAAATTAGCTGTTATGGAAATTCAAAAGGCTTGGAAAATTGAAGAGATTAGTAAAAATTCTGCTGGGCCGGGCCCGCACAATTTGGTCCGGCATTCGTGTACGCAGGTGCACACGAGCCAAGCCTGTTTGGATTTTGATTTGCACCCCCCCTGCGCGCACGTAGAGAGAGCCTTTATCCTTATAAATCTTACCCATCTACATATGAGCAATCATATATAAGCACAATTTTCCCTCTATAGCTTTCCCATATGGGACAAGCTCAATTCTCCTTATTTTCCAACACCATTGGGTGAACTTTGAGCAACAATTTCTCATTCACACAAGCACCATTTTAAGCATATGAATATACCATTTCGAACTACTCACGGAGGAGTATCCGAATCATTCAATAACAACCACTAACACGAAGTGGATCATGCTTAAAATTGTGCATCAAAATGCTTACTCATAAGCATTTTCCAACAATCCCCCACATGAATGAAATTGGCGAAAAACGTCAAATAAAAATATTTTATAAAACAATTTATTTTGACCTAGAAGAGTTCAACGGTTCAACACCTGCATAGGATAGGTAGACCTCAGCCTTTGAACCTTCCTTTGTGAAAATATATCTCATTTACTGGCTGACAGTGAACACGATGTCATTGAACTGTACTGTCGTTCATGTAAATGGAGAACATATATCACACAGATATTTTACCTAACACATCTGAGTTCTCATTATTATGTTCATTTTGGCCATGAACATCAACCTGGTTCTGCAAGAGTTTCTAAGAATTGAGCCTCGTACAATTCCCTTTGAAGCGGCCCCACTTCTCTCTCACATAGGTGATTTCTTAATTAAGAGTATCTCGTAATACTCTGCTCGGATTCCTGACGCATAAGAATCATTAAAAGCATTTGCTTAACCTCTATCCATACGAGCATCACTGTTTCATTTCACCATAGGAATGGACTATAGGGTAACCCCCCACAGTGAACCAATTATGTCTTTTACGTGTAGGTTGTCCCATTGAACCTAGATCTTGGGATCTCCAGTCAACAAGGTGGGGTTTTCCTTCGTAATAAACATTTATTTAATGGGCTTTAGTCCATTCCCCTCGATGATTTCACAACCAACTCTCTATTTAACCCTTGGTTAGCGGATCCGCAATGTTATCCTTTGACTTTACATAGTCAATCGAAATAACTCCAGTAGAGAGTAATTGTCTAACGGTATTGTGTCTACGACGAATATGTCTAGACTTACCATTATACATATTGTTATGTGCCCTTCCAATTGCAGATTGACTATCGCAATGAATGCAAATTGCTGGCACTGGCTTAGGCCAACTTGGAATATCCTCTAGAAAATTTTGAAGTCATTCTGCTTCTTCAGCACACTTGTCTAATGCAATGAATTCTGATTCCATTGTAGATCTGGCTATCACAGTCTGTTTGGAGGATTTCCATGATATAGCTGCACCTGCTAGTGTAAACACATAGCCACTGGTAGACTTTGAGTCTTTCATGTCAGATATCCAATTAGCATCATTGTATCCTTCGACTACAGCTGGATATCTATGATAGTGCAACCCATAATTACGAGTAAAATGTAAGTACCTAAGTACTCTCACTATTGCTTTCCAGTGATCAACCCATGGATTACTCGTATATCTGCTGAGCTTGTTTACTGTACAGGTTATATCAGGCCTTGTACAACTCGATAGATACATCAAACTCTCGATCACTCTAGAGTATTCTACTTGAGATATACCCTCTCCCCTATTCTTCGATAGGTGTAGACTCACATCTAAAGGAGTTCTAGCCACAGCAGAATCATCATTGTTTAATTTACCAAGAATCTTGTCCACATAGTGCGACTGATCAAGAATAAGTCCATCTGGACTTCTCGAAATCTTTATCTCCATAATGACATCTGCTAGACCCATGTCTTTCATGTCAGACTTGGATTTCAGCATATTCTTGGTAGATTTCACCATTTTAACATTACTCCCGACAATCGGTATGTCATCAACGTAGAGACATAAAACGACATAGCCAACTTCTGTCTCTCTGACATAAATACATTTATCACATTCATTGATTTTGAAACCATTTGCCAACATGGTGTCATCAAACTTTTTATGCCACTGTTTCGGGGCTTGTTTCAATCCATACAAGGATTTAACTAACTTACAGACTTTCTTTTCTTGTCCTGGAGCTATAAAGCCTTCAGGTTGTTCCATGTAGATTTCTTCATCTAAATCTCCATTCAGAAAGGTTGTTTTCACATCCATCTGATGTACCTCAAGATTGCGCAAAGCTGCAATCGCTAGTATCATCCTTATGGAATTTATTCTCGTTACAGAAGAATAAGTATCAAAGTAATCAAGACCTTCACGTTGTCTGTAACCTTTAATTACAAGTCTTGCTTTGTACTTGTCAATTGATCCATCTGCCTTTATTTTCTTTTTGAAAATCCACTTGGACCCTAAAGGTTTACATCATGGAGGAAGATTCACTAACTCTCAGGTGTGATTTTGTAAGATGGATTCAATTTCACTATTTATGGCATCTTTCCACAAGGCACCATCAGGTGACCTTATAGCTTCGTTATAGCTTTGAGGATCATTCTCTAGCAAAAATATCAGAAAATCTGGACCAAATGATTTTTCGTTCTAGCTCTTTTGCTACGTCTTGGTTCAAGTTCAACAACATGTTGATCCTCTAGAACATTTATGTTTTCTTGGTCCTGACTATCTTCAATGATAGTCTCATGTGCCCGTTTGTGCACATTTGAATTCGAATTAATTTTACAGGGAAAAACATATTCGAAAAATGATGCATTCCTCGACTCCATTATCGTATTATTGTGAATATCTGGTACAGTAGACTCATACACAAGAAATCGATAAGCATTACTGTTATGTGCATATCCTATGAAAACACAATCAACAGTTTTTGGTCCTATCTTCACCTTCTTAGGTGGAGGAATGACTACATTGGCAAGACACCCCCACACTCGTAGGAATTGATAGGAAGGTACTCTTCCTTTCCACATTTCATAAGGATTTTTCCCTACTTCTTTCTGTGGTACCTTATTTAAAAGGTAATTAGCTGATAAGACAGCTTCTCCCCACATATTCTAAGGTAAGCCAGAGCTGATTAACATAGCGTTCATCATCTCTTTCAAGGTACGATTCTTCCGTTCCGCAATCCCATTGGATTGAGGTGAATAAGGAGCTGTGGTTTTATGTATGATTCCATTTTGTTCACAAAGTGATTCAAAAGGAAAAACATACTCACCACCACGATCACTTCTTAACTCCTTAATTCTTTTATTCAGTTGGTTCTCAACTTCATTCTTATATAGAACAAATTTCTCTATAGCTTCGTCCTTGCTTTTCATCAAGTACACATAGAAAAATCTTGTGCAATCATCAATAAAGGTAATAAAATATTTATTACCGCCTCTCGATTGTATTGAATTAAAATCACATACATCGGTATGAATTAGATCAAGTGGTTCAGAGTTTCTTTCAATACTATGAAAAGATGATCTAGTTAGTTTTGCCTCAACACAAGTATCACACTTATGTCTGTTATCAATTTTAAAATTGGGAATGTGATTCATGTTAATTAATTTTCGCAATGAATTAAAATTAAAATGTCCTAATCTACCATGCCAAAGATTAGAGTACTCAACAATATAAGCAGAAGAACTAGCTTTATTGATATTTTTGGATTTAACAACCATTACATTGAGCTTAAAAAAACCCATCAGTTACATACCATTTCCCCATATACATCCCATTTTTAGTCAAAACTACTTTATCAGACTCGAACACCATCTGAAATACATGCTTCTTCAGAAGCGATCCTGACACAAGATTCTTCCGTATTTCAGGTACATACAGAACATTGTTCAAAGTCAACTCTTTTCCAGAAGTCATCTTCAGAATCACCTTTCCTTGACCTTCAATCTCAGATGTTGCTGAATTTCCCATGTATATTTTTCCCCATTACCAGCAGTCTCAAATGAAGAAAACATGCTCTTGTCCGAGCACACATGTCGAGTGGCACCAGTATCAATCCACCACTCTCTTGGGTTAGAACCCACCAGATTCACCTCAGAAACCACAGCAGAAAGATTAATGTCTGAAACATCTTGAGTCATGTTTTCCAGCACATTAGCCTCTTGTTTCTTTTTCTTCTTCGGCAGTCTGCACTCAGAAAACTTGTGACCCATTATGTCACAGTTGAAGCATCTTCCTTGAAATTTTGATTTCTTGGAAACTTCTCCTTTAGGGCCCATCTTTGACCCTTTGTTCTTGAGGTTCTTGTTCTTATGGCCATGTTCGACAACATTTGCTTTGGCCTCATGAGTCATTCCTCTCTTGTCCGATACTCGGTTATCTTCCTCAATTCTCAGCTTAAGAACCAAGTCTTCAATGTTCATTTCTTTTCGCTTATGCTTTAGATAATTCTTGAAATCTTTCCAACCCGGTGGTAGTTTCTCAATTATCGAGGCTACTTGGAAGGTTTCACTTAAACTCATCCCCTCAGCATGAATTTCTGCTAGAATAATCTACAGTTCTTGTACTTGGCTTAACATAGTTTTGGAATCAATCATCTTAAAATCTAGGAAACGGCCTACGACAAATTTCTTAGTACCGACATTCTCGGTTTTATATTTTCAATCTAAAGATTCCCAAAGCCCTTTAGCTGTTTTCATTCTGGCGTACACACTGTACAAGGAATCACTTATCCCATTCAGCACATAATTCCGAATAGGAATTCAGAATGTTTCCAAGCATCGATCGCACTGATCACTTGATATCAATCTCACCCTCCGCGGGTACATGAGCATCTTCCTTTAGAAACCTCGCAAGGTTCAACGTGGTCAAGTAGAAAAATATTTTCTGTTGCCACCTTTTGAAATTCTGACCACTGAATTTTTCAGGTTTTTTTGCAGCATGATTGACATGGCTCACATGTCCAACAGGTTGTCTAGCCATAGAGGCAGCAACAGCTTGGCCAGCCACAACGGCTGCCATATTAAGCCCAGAGGCTGAAGCAAGTTGGCCAGCCGAAGAGGCTGCCACTGCACTTTGGTCAGCCACGGGGCTGCCATAATATTCTGGCCAGCCGAAGAGGCTGCCATATTCGGATCTACTGTGTTTGGACTGATTTCCATATCCACATAGTCGAATTTTTGTTTTAAAATTGTATTAAAATTATTACAAATATTTCGGTAGTTACAACGAAATCCGAATTAGACTTAAATTTAGCCCAGCAGACCCTATCGGTAGACCCTGAAATCAGACCTTCTCGGAAGACCCTGAAATCAAACCCACAGAGCAGACCCTCATGGCGGACCCTGAGAGCAGACCCTCACGGCGGAGGCTGAGAGCGGAGGCTGGCGAGCGGAGGCTGAGGCTGATGAGCGGAGGCTGAGGCTGATAAGCAGAGGCAGAGGCTGATGAGCAGAGGCTGAGGCTGGCGAGCGGAGGCAGAGGCTGATGAGCAGAGGCAGAGGCTGATGAGCGGACCCTCACGAGCGGAGGCTGACAGAAAAAGTTAGACCCTGAAATTGATGAAGTTGATCCACTACCGAACTACTGCTTCTTCACTTTCCCGAGGCTTGTTAATGTCAACAATATCCTTAAAATAAATCTGTCCCCTACCGTAGGTGCAGTAGAACGTGAGACGATTGTTTCCCAGGATACAACGGAAAACGTACGAGTAAGGGCACCACCGAACTCATATCCAACGAACCACAAAAGTGTTTGAACTCTCCCTTAACAAAATAAAGAAAAAACGAATTGTTGTGTGTGATGTTTTGTTCTTATTCTCTGTATTGTAAACAAAATCTGAGTATTGTATATATAGAAAAACGAAAAACACAGCTCATTTAAGGAAATTAACATGCCAATTATATCTCATAAATGAGAGGCATTTCACTTGTTGTAACCACCAAGCTAATTAAATTAGTTGTTATGGAAATTCAACTTTTGTAACCACCAAGCTAATTAAATTAGCTGTTATGGAAATTCAGAAGGCTTGGAAAATTGAAGAGATTAGTAAAAATTCGGCTAGGCCGGGCCCGCACAATTTGGTCCAGCATTCGTGTACGCAGGTGCACACAAGCCAAGCATGTTTGGATTTTGATTTGCACCCCTCCTGCGCGCACGTAGAAAGAGCCTCTATCCTTATAACTCTTACCCATCTACATATGAGCAATCATATATAAGCACAATTTTCCCTCTATAGCTTTCCCATATGGGACAAGCTCAATTCTCCTTATTTTCCAACACCATTTGGTGAATTTTGAGCAACAATTTCTCATTCACCCAAGCACCATTTTAAGCATATGAATATACCATTTCGAACTACTCACGGAGGAGTATCCGAATCATTCAATAACAACCACTAACACGAAGTGGATCATGCTTAAAATTATGCATCAAAATGCTTACTCATAAGCATTTTCCAACAATTTTTGCTTCCAACTACTCATAATTTTTTGGGTTCTTGAGGAAGTTACTCCACAATTTCTTGCTTTGCCTCATCATAGCCAGCTACATCTTTAAAAAATTCTTGGATTACCAAAGAGAACAATTAAAACTGCTTGTTATTGAGATGAACTTACAAATCCAAGTTTTGTCGCTTTAATAGCAAATGCAATTTAAAACAGCAGCAATATACATATCAATATAAGCAAATGAATTGGTTTACTCTAACCTTATTGTTGGCATTCTTATCCATCTTTGTTCGTAATCGTAGCAGTTGCTTTTCCTATATTAAAATTCCACGGCCACCTTGTCCTCCAAGATCTCCAACAACCAGTCCACTGACTCAGCATTATTAGCCCCTGAACCAAAGGGCTCCAGAAAGAAAGGCTGTTGGTGCAAACCTCATCGATTTTGGTACCAGTTCATTTCCTTTACATAAGTTACTGGAATATAATCACGAGGATCTATCCCTATCTAGTGCTTCCTCCAATTTGTCCTCAAAAGGTTACATCCTTTAATTATTTACAAGCTACTCAGGTTTTCCAAAGGTTAGACAGACTCCATGATAATAATGGAGTCATTTGTTGCATAACACATAGAACTTGATATAAATCTGGAATGTGTAGAGCGAAGAAATTTGACATCAAGGTGATTGATATAAACAAAGATAATAATTTTCATAATATTAATATCCTAAAAACCAGAATGCATTGCAACTACTGAATGATGACTGAAACAACATGTCTCCTAAAAACCAGGAAATTATTTGTGGATAAATCAGGGAAAGAAATTGCTGACCTTCTGCTGTTGTTGTGGAGAAAAAACATTGATGCATGATAACACATATCCAACAAACAATAATGATATTTTGAGACTGTCTAGTGAAGTTCCCATGATCACCAGTAAACCATATAAAGGGAAAATAAATAAATAAATACCAATGTAAGGTCCTCGGTGAATTTACAGCATGAAAATTTAAATTTAAGATTTTTTTTTTTAATCGCTGGAACCCGCTGTCAAATTACCCCTTCCGAGTTTAAGCGGAACAGGTAAATCTATGTCTTTCTCACGCTCTATAAATTAGACTTTGATATGATCTTTAAATTAAAGAAAATGAAAAAGTTAACAAAAAGCAACCACGTAATCCATTGTAATCATAAAGAATGGAAAATCTCACAAAAGAAACATTACCGAACCTTAGGGTTTGCATATACTTTCCAAATAAGTTAATGCTCTCAATTTTAAGGGAAAAAAAATAAGAAGATCGAGCATTATTCATGCGTCCATTCAATATATTTTCACAATCATTTATTTTGGGAAATTTACAAAAATAGCAAAAAAAAAAACCTGTCATTTGCTAAAATAAGCCATAACGTTTTGCTTTTGTAAAAATAATCAATTTCTCGGAAGTGGACTTCGGAGGAGTTAGCTTCTCTGAAATTGAGGCCGAAGTATGCGGATTTCTTCAGAGATCCGAAATCCAAACTTCGGATCTCCTAAATATTTCAATTTTTTATTTCAAACTTTAGAAAATCCTAAGGTTGGACTTCGGTCACACGAAACCCTATAATTTTTTATGATGTCATTCAGTTGATCATCGTGTCACGTATCGGTCATATGCACGAGGTTAATATTCTAGACATCATCTTGTTAGGCTGCATACTTTAGATTTAAAAAAAAAAAATTGTACTACTTAATTTATTTAGATTTTGCATGACAATTCATAAAAAATTATTTTGTTTCTGCAGGGTCGTAGAGTGGACATAGGAGAGCTTATTATAGGACATTGGTTTCGGGTACATGCCCATAATAAGACTGACATTCCCCGGGACATGGTCATCACTAGGCTCATGCATCATTTCTAGTTGAATTTGGATGATGAAGTGGTCTCCTTTCAACATCCGACTATTAATAATTTTTTATAAGGAAAGTCATTTTTTTTATATAAACACAATTACAATTTTATAAGGACTATCACATTTTTGTAAATATTGTCATATTTTTATAAGGACATTAACATTTTTCGCATGGACAATCATATTTTGTAAAGCCAATCACATTTTTGTAATAACAATCACATTCTTATACAGAAAATTATATTTTTTTGTAAGGACAATCACAATTTTGTAATAGTAGTCATATTTTTTTGTGAGCATAGTCACGTTATTCAGGTTTATATTATGAATGAGATATGAATATTTGAAAATAACTAATTTGTAATCATTAATCTCTTAAAATATAAGTCATTTTTTACCTTTTTTTTATTCAAAACATATTGATAATGACATTTGTTTTAAAGTTTATAATTTGTAAAAAAAAAAATTTGAAACACGTTATATTTGAAAACATTTAAATTTTTTTTTAAAAAAAATAGTCAATTTTGGCTCCATATCTGCACGTTATTTTCTTTTTCTTTTTAAGATTTTTGAATGGCAAACTTGTAATTATTTCATTGTGTCAGACATATATTTGTATTATTTTACAAGTAAATGAACTAAAAATGGGAAGAATCATTTGTACTTGGATTGAATTAAAAGAGTCCTTATAATTTTGAACTTATTAGGAAAGTCCCCATAAAGTCCATTAAAATCATTTCACATAAATTTTTCTTTAGGTTATATTTGGATGGATGGAAATGTGAGCATTTATAATAGATTATAGTTTAATAGAATGAAATAGAGTAATGTAACTTATTCTTGTTTGAAAAAAAAAAGTTTATAATATAATGTTTTAAATATTGTTTCATAAATAAAAAATGATAAAATGAAATATAAATGGACGGGTTCTTAACTATAATTATTTCCTTTGAGAATATAAAAGTAAAAATGACAAATCTTTTATAAGAGGTAATTTCATTTTCACATATAATATTATTTTAATTTTTTTCCAAATTATTGTCCATATGTCTCTTGTTGTTATACTTTTTCCCACTGTCTTTCACTCCATTCCACCCCTTATATCCACCCAAACAATAATTTTTTTTTTTAAGAAAAATAAATAAATTATATCTATATTATAAAACACAATGATGTGGGAGGAAAGAGAATGCAACCAATGGTTAGGATTAAGAGAGATAATGTATCCAAATGCTATCTTTATGTGGCTTAATTTGCGGCTCAGATCATTTCATTATAATCTAATGGCTGATAATGAATTATTCCATTATAGAATCTCTATAAAAATGGAAAATGAAAACTACCAAATGAATTAAAGGAAAATGAAAACTACCAAATAAATTAAAGAATAAAATCATTTAATTAAAAAATAAAATCATTTCATGATAGAATATCTCTGAAAATTAACAAATAAATTAAATAACAGAATCTTAATATCTCTGTAAATTCTGTAACACCGTGCCGGAAGCACGGACAATATCTAGTTATATTATAAATCATCTTCTTCCATCAATTTACACATACCATTAAAGTGTACCAACATATTAAGAAAGTTTTTAGATAATTGGCTAATACTTTGCTAATGCGGACGTATTATTTTTTTATTTGTAATACTTAAATAACATTTAGTTACATGTATTCATTTAAAAATGTTGTTTCAAATAATGAAGATTGAAATGAATTTTTAAAAATTATTAAATTTATGTTATGTAAGATAGTGTTGAGTCAACACAAACATGAAAATCATGTAGCTTCTCCAAACTATTCTTTAAATGGTGTGAAAATTTTACATGATTACAATCAATACATAACAGGGTTTTTTTTTTTTTTATCATTTTAGCTAAAAAAAAAAAAAAAAACTAGTATAATTTTTTTTTTACATTTTCTATTATATTTTTATAAAATTTATTTTTTTACTACATTAATAAATATCATATTTCAATACTTTTTGTACCAATTTTTTATTTTTCAATATTTCTTTTAGTAAATATAAGATTTTTGTATTAAAATATTAAATTTTATAAAAATATAATAATAAAATATTATACTATAATACTTATTGTGTCCATTACATTCTATAGTCTTCTGTAGGATAGGCAAGGCCCTCGCTAGTGAGCTATCCACTTCTGCTGTAAAAACGAATATCCAGACTGATATTGACCTGATCATCTGCAGCCCTTCTCGTGCTCGAGCGATAGAAGGACACTCCAGAAACCCACCCGCTTAGTGACATAAACAAAGAAGCTCCCAAGGGCAAGGAAAGTTAGCCACCTCTTTCACCCTCGGAGGGTCCGTTTTTTCGATTTATTGTGGAAGGGAGGAGTAGGGCTACTATCATTTCCCCTTTATCTCCTTTTAAGGGTTAGGATTTAGCCATAAATTATATAATAAATCTAATGGTCACTATCTTGACAACACATTAATGAATTTGTGAGTGGCTTAGCTAAAAGCCAAGCCAAATTACAAGCCAAAAATAAAATCATTTTTTTCTCAAACTCATAAAATCAATCAGCTCACTTCTCATTTAACAAACAACAACACAAAATCTCTCCCTCTACAATATCTGATTGTGGCAGAGACAGGGTGGTCAAGTTCCGACGCGATTTTGGTCCACTGTGGGTTTTGGTTGATGTTCTGCTATTGCTGGTTCGTGAGCTAAAATTGGTGGGTTGTGGTGGGTGGGTTGGGTGGTCAAGTTCCGACGCCTAAGAATAAATGACACTATTCCCATATCTTTATGACGCCAGCCACATGGATTTCTTGTCGATTGATGGGCTCTCTGCCCCAACTGCCTCGTCGAAAGCAAACATGTCATTTGACACTTCATTAAATCATTATGTTTTAGGCACTGCCGCACTCGTCAATTATGAAGACAGCCTGTAAAGATCTTTCAGGCGGTGGTACATCTCAGAGGGAAATATCCAAACGGTCCTGGTCACACGTCGGGCGTCATGAGGATGGCCAAACATTGTGTCAAACTAATCCAATCGCTTCCGACCTGACCCATAATATCCGAACTTATTCTTTCGATCCAGGAAAAAAGGATAGGACTAAGCCAAGCTATCGGTCTATAGTGGTCGGGGTCGGCTATGATGTTGTCGGCCTCTGATATATGCATCATATTATGTCCTCGGGTCGATCAACATCGAAGCCCAAGTCTGGATACCATGCCCGGTCGAAGATCAGTCAATACCCACAGAATATATGTCCTCCCAAAAGAAGAAATTCTCTCTTTGCCCTTTCCGAGCTGTTCGAAATATTTGATCACAAAAATCAACATCAACACTTTGCTAATGCGGACGTATTATTTTTTTTATTTGTAATACTTAAATAACGTTTAGTTACATGCATGTATTCATTTAAAAATGTTGCTTCAATTGAAGATTGAAATGAATTTTTAAAAATTATTAACTAATCATTTATGTTATGTAAGATAGTGTTGAGTGAACACAATCATGAATATCATGTAGCTTCTCCAAACTATTCTTTAAATGGTGTGAAAATTTTACACGATTAGGACCAAGCGAGCCAATCGATACATAATAGGTTTTTTTTTTTAATCATTTTAGCTATAAAAAAAACCAATATAAATTTTAAAAAAACTTACATTTTCTGTTATATTTTTATAATTTTTTTTTACTATATTAGTAAAATGTTATATTTCAATACTTTTTGTACCTATTTATTAATTTTCAATATTTCTTTTAATAAATATAAGATTTTTGTAATAATAAATTATTATACTATAATACTTATTGTGTCAATTGCATTCTATAGTCTTTTGTAGGATAGGCAAGGCCCTCGCTAGTGAGCTATCCACTTCTGCTGTAAAAATGAATATCCAGACTGATCTTGACCTGACCACATGCAGCCCTTCTCGTGCTCGGGCGATAGAAGGACACACCAGAAACCTACCCGCTTAGTGACATAAACAAAGAAGCTCCCAGGGGCAAGGAAAGTTAGCCACCTCTTTCACCCTCGGAGGGTCCGGTTTTTCGGTTTAGTGTGGAAGGGAGGCACGTTTTGTTGACCTTTCAGGGCAAATATTGCAAAAGCCTTATCCTGACGCGTCGTGCGCCATCTCTTCTTTCTCTTAGCCTTACTTATTCTATCCATTATACTTCCCTATAAATTATCATTTACTTTGAAGCATTATTTTTTTTTTAATATCTGGGAAATCCCCCTTCATCTATATTGGGATTATTGAATCCCGATATAAATATGTGGATAAACCAATACTCTTGTAAAGATAGTACTCAAGACTTAAACTAAGATATTGAAGATAAAATCTCAATACCATTGGGTTGTGCCACTTGGGGACAAAGAAGCAGCATTTTGCATTTTTGCTTCACGAGATATACCACAGTTTTGTATTATACACGTCAACTTAATTGCCACATTATTACTTATTAGTTCACAAAAAACAAAAAACCCACATGGATTTTGAACTTTAAACCCACTAAAAATATACATTAATTCACCTAATTAATGATAGTATTAATGCCCATATCAAAACAAGAAATGCTATACGTAGGTGACCATGATAATGAAGAAGGCGAAGTAGGTGGCGATCTATAAGATGAACAAGAAGAAGTATTTGAGGAAACATTATTGTTGTTGTTGCCGCCTGTGGGATTTCGAATCATCAATGGCACCATATCTTCAAGCAACCCCTGTGGGCTCATAGCTTCAGAAATTGATGAGCCTAATTCAGTGCTGTTGAAGCTTGATGGGTTTAGGTCTTGTTGCACACCATGTGCTTGTTGTTTTGTCTGTTCGGCAACTTCAGAGTTGGTCTTTTTTGGTTTCTTTGTTGGTGGGCTGCCTTGTTGGGTCTTGTTTAGTAGAAAATATGGGTAAGCAAAGTGGAGATGAAGCCCTTCATATGTTATGATTAGTGTATCTGGGTCATCACTAGATCTTTCAACTTGCTTTTTGGCACTGCATCTTGGGTTTGTGCATTTGTAATAACTTCTGTTTTCAACATAAATAAATAAATTAAGAATTGGGTGATTAAGCAGTCAATCATGATAAGATATTGAGATATAGGACCATTAACAAAAGCAGCCAATAATTAAATGAAGAAAATGACATTTAAGGATTTGTGATTAAGAAATTAAGACATGTGCCAGCTAGATCCAAATTAATTAATTCAAATGGAATTTTTGTAACATGTCTACTTCCCAACCATAAAAGCCCATCTTAAATTTTGGTTCAAGGTAACTACTTAAGAACATGTTCATTTAATCATATAATATTATTAAAACATGGAAGATTATGAAAAATATAATGCAACTCGACAGTATTCAAATTCAAAGAAAATTATTTGAAAATTACTTGACTAAACCAATAAAAAAAAGTTATTGATATAAGTGAAAATTACTCGACCAAACCCATAATAAGAAAAGTTAATGATACATAACAAAAATATTACCGTGGATTGGGACTATTCTTGATAAATTTTTGGCCATATTTCCTCCATTTATATCCATCATCAGCCATGCCATTGCCGCAGCTCTTGATTTTCAGAGTATACTTATTCTCAATCTTACTGAAACCCTCTTCAAATAATGACATTCTGTACAGAAAAAAAATTGAAGTTCAATTTTATTATTAAAACAAGACCTAACATTACAAATAATTACAAGATAAATAAGGTCTAAAAAAAGGAGAGAAAATAAAAAAAAGAACCTGGCTTTAGAAACTGCTTGTGGATACTGCTCCTTTCCAGTACTTGTAACCAATAAAGCATTCTCAATATCTTCAATTGTTGGCCCTGAATAGACTGCAGCTGAAGTAGTGACCTTATTTATGGCCTCATTATTATTGGATTCAGTTGTTGTTTCTTCTTCTGGTAGCACAAAAAATGGAGTCTCATCATCAAGAAGCTCTCTCACAAGCTCGTCTTCAAACCAAGAATCACTTTCTTTCTCCATTATAGGTTAAGATTGTAAGTGATAATTAAGGTTCATATATAATAAGAATGAAGAATATTTGAAATATGGGAAAAAAAAAGAAGAAGAAAGATTGAAAGAGTGGAGCAGATGAAGAGAGGAAGCTGTGACGTATCTATGTGTGTTACCTCATCTCAATTATATATATATATATATATATATATATGGTTAATCACTCACTTTGACATTTGTGATATTTTCAACATTTTTGGTTAACTGTAACACTGGGTTACCAACACAACACTACTGCAACTTCTTTTATATTATTACATTTTATATTTTACTTTTGTCGATGGGACACTTCTACGGTACTTTGGTACTGGTACGACGCAAACTCCCTTGAATATAAACCATTTCAAACTCCTGTTTTAATTTTAAGTTCAATGGTAGAAATTTATTTTTATCAAGATATTCATATTTTATATAATATATATTAAGTTCGATTCCTAATTACGATGACACGAGTGAATAAAAAATATATGTAATTATTAATTTTCAGGACTTATTTTATTAGGATTCTCGCCTTCAGGTATTGTTCTCATAGTTTTAGGACATAATTTTATCAATTTACGAGTCTCATTTTCATTTCCTTTGGGACTTAATTAATGATGATCATATAAACTTTTGGATTCTCTTAATATAATAATAATAATAATTGAATGGTAGAAATTTTAATTTCAATTGCTCCGGTTCATTTCAACCTTAATATCGTATTGTTGCATCAAAGGTGGACCAAATCTACCAGCTGACTTCTGACCCCATTTCAACTAAAGCTAGAGTCAACCACTAAAGAAATGTATAAATATCTATACATTTTGAATTATTTTTATTCAATTCTCTATAAGATTTTTATATTATCATCATCTCTTCTAATTAAATTATTCTTATATAAGGCAGTTGAGCATGCATTATTAGCCCAATCCATGGAATTTATTGAAAGTATGTCAATATTAACTTGTTATCGCTGCGCAGTTGGAAGATTAGTGCACTTTTTGGTATCCTGTCTAGCAGTTTTGCTTAAACCATATTTATTAATTAATTAGTTTAGTTTATCCTAAGATTTGGTTAATAAAAAATTTATTAACACTTACTAATTATTTACTATTTTCTAACTTCAGAAGTAAATATTTATTCACTTTTATTTGACAATTAGTGCTTCCTTTTAATGACCGTTTATTTAATATTATTGTTCAATATGAGCAATTGTGCTTTCAAAGCAAAGCCGCTATCTCATGTAATGTTTGGTTAATGCTTTCAACTTTGTTTTAGAAGTTTAACTCTTTCAACTTCAAAATTTCTGGCCATTAAATGCCCATTAATTTTATTTAATAACTAGTGTTTTTTTTTCTATTTTACTGCGTTGAAGGCTTGAGCTATATATATAACATCAAAATCTCTAACTTTATAAATTTTATTGTATAACGATGGTAAAAATATTTATTAAATAAATGGTAATTATATTTAGTATAATTCCGCAAGTAATTATTTAATATCACCGTTATAGGGTAGTAGAGGTCACGTGTTACCACCAATCAATAATTATATAACATATAAAAATTGTGTTAAATAAAATTACCATTTATTTATTATTTAGCACGCGATTCAATATATTATTAGGTTGTTGCATAAGTGAAGTGATACCACTGTTGTTAATAGCTAGATTTTTTTTTCTAATTTTACATATTATATACTTACTAGTTGGTGATATCACATCACCCATAGAACAATAATATCAAACAATTAATTTTCAAACAGAGTCTAATATTCGGCGTTTAGCATTAGATTGAAGAAAAGAAAATGATAAATCTAGACAACCCATTAAAATCATTCTTGCTACTTTTTTCACAAAAACCTTCTCCAAAACAATCATATCTTATCTTATCATATACCAAAATTAAACATAGAGTACTTCACCAAATAATAAAATATGCATGTATGATTATATAATAGCCACAGAAAAAAGAAAGTGGATCAAAATTTGAGGGGAAAAAAATACAAGAATGGACCAAATTGAGAGACTGATTGATGCATGTGAAGAAACGGACAAGGACAAATCTGAGGCAAATGACCAATTGATATATGATATAGAAATTTTATCTTCATAGTCATCCAGTGGTTGCTTCAAAGTGAGGGAAGCTTTGTTTGTATGTGGGGGTTGACTTTGATGAATCTTAGACTCTCAACAAATACAAATTCTATTGTTATTTATGTAATAATTTAATAATATCTTATTATTATATGTATTATGATAAAAAATTAATTAAATAAATGATAATTATATTTAGTATAATTCCGCAAGTAATTATTTAATATCACCGTTATAGGGTAGTAGAGGTCACGTGTTACCACCAATCAATAATTATATAACATATAAAAATTATGTTAAATAAAATTATCATTTATTTATTATTTAGCACGCATTTCAATATATTATTAGGTTGTTGCATAAGTGACGTGATACCACTGTTGTTAATAGCTAGATTTTTTTTTCTAATTTTACATATTATATACTTACTAGTTGATGATATCACATCACCCATAGAACAATAATATCAAACAATTAATTTTCAAACAGAGTCTAATATTCGGCGTTTAGCATTAGATTGAAGAAAAGAAAATGATAAATCTAGACAACCCATTAAAATCATTCTTGCTACTTTTTTCACAAAAACCTTCTCCAAAACAATCATATCTTATCTTATCATATACCAAAATTAAACATAGAGTACTTCACCAAATAATAAAATATGCATGTATGATTATATAATAGCCACAGAAAAAAGAAAGTGGATCAAAATTTGAGGGGAAAAAAATACAAGAATGGATCAAATTGAGAGACTGATTGATGCATGTGAAGAAACGGACAAGGACAAATCTGAGGCAAATGACCAATTGATATATGATATAGAAATTTTATCTTCATAGTCATCCAGTGGTTGCTTCAAAGTGAGGGAAGCTTTGTTTGTATGTATGGGTTGACTTTGATGAATCTTAGACTCTCAACAAACACAAATTCTACTGTCATTTATTTAATAATTTAATAATATCTTATTATTATATGTATTATGATAAAAAAAATAATTATTATTTAATATGATTAATATTATCACGTCATTTATAGAATGATGATAAACAAAAAAAAAAAATAGTCGGTCGTGAAGAAGGTGACGATATGGGAGTGGCTGGCTTTGGGTTGACTGTCAGAAGTGGGCTTAGGTAAAATTAGCTGCTGCAACTGCAATGTTGTTACGTCGTCGTCTAGTGAAGCCAATATCAAAAATGGACGGTTTATGAAAAAGTCAACCCTTAATTAGGTGGGGTCATGATATATTGCGAAGCGATTGGGTGACACGTGGGAGGGTGTGGGCCCATTCTCGTGTTTAGTTTCACGTGTGTGGAGAATGGAGCGGTTCGATCTGTCCCCGTCTTTGGCTAGCCGTATGTTTGTTAAGATCGCCGAAATGCTAAAAAGGTCAACCTTCGGCGGGACCCTTCTCACGTAGGAGAACAATTTATCGGTTCTGAAATTATTTGAGGATTTAAATTGATCGTGTGTGTGTGTCTACATAATTTGGTAGTGTCGATGAAGTTTTTTTTTTTTTTTTTTGGAAACGATGGAAACCCCGCCACCAAACCACCCATTTTGGGCCGCGGCGCAGGTAAAATCACCGGCTATCTCATGCTCTTACAAGAAGTATACTCCCTGGATTGTGAAGATTGTAATTAGCTTATAATAATAATAAAACGGGGAGCGATTTAAAAAAAAAAAAAGAAGTGATCTTATATATATTTGTGAACTGACCTCAAATCAATATGTTTATGATTCACAAGTGAAATAAATCATTTTATCTATTTGTAGTGAATAATAATGTATATTATCAAATCACACTACTATTGCCACAGCTTTAGATATAGGTATTTTAAAAAAACCGCTTTAACATCTAATGGTAGAGGTATACTTGAGCCAAATGGTGACCGTTTGAATTCGGCTCGATTAACACTTGTATGAGTTCGAGTTTGAGTCAATTTTATATGTGTTATTTGAGTTCGATTTGTTAAGAAAATATTGGGATCGAGTTTGACTTAAACTCGAATTTAAAAAATTTAATTTTTGAACTTTTTTTATTTACTTATTCAATTTTTAAATAAGATACCTACAAAATTCAGATGCTTGTGACCAATATATATAAAATAATATCGAGTCGAGTCGAGTTGTGTCTATACAATCTGAGTCGAGTTTATTTTAAATAGTGTTCGCAAGTCAAAACAAGTCAGGTCGAAATTTTATGAGTCGATCTCGCTTAATAATCAAACTATTATTTTGAAGTTTAAGTAGTTTATTTATTAAACGAATCAATATCGAATATTCAAAAGCTCGAACTACTCAATATATTTACAATTATCTAATGGGTACCGATGGCTTTGATTGATGGTTTCATAAAATCTATTTTACTTTAAAATAAGATGTTCAAAGATGCCATTGCACTCTCAACCCATTGGTGAACCTCAAATGAGAGATCAAGAGGTTTGAATCCCTGCAAATACATGAACTCCAATCTCCTAATTTGGGAGTTAATCTTTCCTCAATATTTGAGTGATGGTAGATATATTTAATATTTATAGTGTGGAGATATAGTTCATATATATTAGACGTAGAGTTTTGAGTTGTATCATAAATATATGTATTTAGTGTTCCAATAAATTTTAAATTAAATATTGGTAAACTTGAAATATACTCAGAAAAAAAGAAAAAGAAAAAAAAGATGTTCATTGTCAGTCATAATAATAGGATCATGTCAAAATAGTTTTGTTATGCTTTTGACTATAGAATTGATAATAAGTTGACACGCATATATAGTCCATTCTAGGGAGTTATCTTTATATTCTATGATTTCAATAAAATGTGGATCAATTTAAAATATAGAAAAACACGAAATGCAATTTATTAAGGAAAAACATACTATTTTGGAGAAAAAAAAAAAGAACTACCAATTTAAAAACACGAAATGAGGATAAGTTTTTTTTTTATTATTTTTTTTATTTTTTTTTATGTCTTTTGATCTTCATTTTATTAAAATGATGTAAAATAAAAATAATATTATTGTATAAAATTTTCATAATTTATCCTATATATTAATAAATAAAAAAACTACCAATTTAAAATTTCAAACTAACCATCTATGTTACAGGAAAAATAATAAAAATTAATGAAAATTAAATAACAATATTTACTTTAAAAGTTATTTGGGAAATTATTATTTTTTGAAAACGATAAATAACGTAAGTATTATTTAGCATGGAAACTTTGAAATTATTATCTTTTTTCACTTTATGGGGTGAAATACGGATAATTTTTCATAAATTAAATGAATACTTTGTATACTTTTATATTTTATCAGGTGGAAAAGTGAACAATTTTTAAACTACAGGTGGAAAAGAAAACAAATTTAAAATTTTCGTCTTGAATATTACTTATTCTATTTATCAGGTGGAAAAATGATAATTTCCCAAGTTATTTAATTTTATAATTTTACTAATATCTTTAGTATTCAATATAATTTTAAAAATACAAATACATAATTTATCATTTCAATATAATAATAGTTAAGTTGATCATCCTTGTTAGAATCTCAATTTGTGTGTGTGTGTGTGTTTAGCATTTATAAACACTTCCAAGGGGCGTAACTTGATGGTGTAAGGTTTAAGATATCATCTTGTTTTATATTCGAATCCGGAAAATGCGTTTCTTGTAAGAACCTGTGACCACCAGAGAATTTTATCTGCTATGCTTGAGCCCGAAAATGATGTTCGGCAACAATTCAAAAAAAAAAAAGAAGAAGAAAGAAGACTCCAAAGTGTATCATCAAAAACTCAATTTGTAGAAAACTTTGAGTCATCGAGCTGCCAGCATAGTCAAGGCAATGGGTCAAATTTTATACGATGATCTTCGAGAATTGGACTTCATTTCAATTCATGGCCCAGAAGAGCAAATAGGTGTTCTCCTAAGCCCAAACATGGCCCAAAAAAGTACAACTCGGTAAAGATTCAAGCCCAAAACTTATCCCGCGCAAACACCGACCGCTTGGCGCCGTCACATTTGGAAGCACACAAAAAACGGGTTAAAAAGGGTAGGCCACGACTCCAGGAGCTTAACTCAAGATCAACCGCTCACAAACCGCCACGTCCCCCAATCAGATTCATTCCCAGCTGTCACCCACACTCATCCACACCACACGATCTAAAATCAAACTCACACGCCCCAGTTCCAGCCCACCGCCTCAACAATTTCCCCCCAATTTTTCAAATATTCAAAACCAAATCTTCACTCTATTTAACTTTCCCCTACCTCTGTCCGTTTCCAGCTTCCTTTTTTTTTTTTTTGCCCCCTAACAGAGATCATAACTCAGCTCTCAAAATCTTTCATCGGACGGCTGAGAATGGAAGAGGAAGAAGGTTGTACGACGCCGAAACACAGGATAATATCCGTGATCTCTGTTTGTCCTCCGCCTCCCAAGAAGAAATCTCTCACCGCTCAAAAAGGGGACCCACCCAAGAACGGCTATTTCCAGCCGCCCGATCTTGATGCCTTTTTCAGCATGCCGCTTCGACGCGAAGCTTGCGCTTAGTTCTTCATTTCCCCATTGTATATATTTCCTAGTCTTTATTAATCTTATTTGCTCATACTCAAATGAGAAGCAATTTGTTATTCAAATATTAATTCATTTCTCTTCTCTTCAATAACAGCTTATTCCAATCTATCTTGATAGTGGAATCCAATAAAATTGTCACACATTTCAAAAGTTATGTTTCATATTTCAATTCCGAGGACGATCAATAATGCATTGTAAATGATCACGATCGTTTATTATACTCGTTAATTTTATTATCAAAGATTTTAATGCACAAGTAACAACTTACCAGGGATTAACATAATCAGTTGTATAATTAGAGGTGTAGAATTGTGAGTTGTGACAATCATGATAAAAAAAAACAATGGGTTCTATTATCATATTACATCATTTGTATAATAATACTTTAGCCGGCCATAGGAACATTATTATCGAAAATGATTTTACCAATAATGAATAATATGGCCCCATGTTGTTTGATAGTAAAGAGATTATGATTTAGTTGTCAAATTTTAAGTTCAAATTCATGTAATGTATTTTTTTGTAAGAGCTTAAGATAGTCAGACTTTATTTACTTCGCTTAAATTCAGATCGGGTGATTTAGTGAGAGTTTCCAATATTTTCAAAAAAAACAATGATGATGTGATTGATAAATGTGACTAACAGATGTTTCAACATAATTGGAAAATTAACATTATCTATAGAAATGAAATTGGATTTTATAAAACCTAAAAAGACCTCACAATTACCCTTTTTTAAAATTATTTAGCGTAACAATTAATCTCTCTCTTCAAAGTAGCCATCCCGTAAGTAGAAGAGGCTGTTGCAATACCACAAATTCAGGTTTGCTCTCATTTTCATTTTCTAAACATCAATTCCAAGTTAGGCATAGGGATATAATAAATTTGTCTTTTTCTTCTTTTATATTCTCTAAATGGGTATAATTATTTTTTGAACCTATCTAATTACATTCTATTTTATTATTTTTGATTTATCAAATAAGAGTATTACATTATAAACTCGTATTCTTTTTTCCAAATAAAATTATGGTATATATTAAGGAAGACTTTTATTGAAAAGATTTTATTAAAATAAATTAATTTATAATTTTTTTTTAAATTTTTATATTTCTCAACATTTTCAGTAATCTAAAACATGTTATTTTGTCTTTTACGTTCTATCAACCAACCAATTGTTTCTTAGACTTGAGGTTTTGACCACTAGATTTGCAAGTACATAAGCAGTTGAGGTGTTTTGATCAGACATAGGTTCTAATAATGATATTTGAACACTTAAATACATTCCATTTGCAATTCATCATCATCATGAGGTGGCATTAATCAGATGCTACATCATTCTCTTACAACGATTGATTAAAAATTATTCAACATATATATCCAACGGTTAATCTTTTCTGGTCCTTTGATAATCTTTGAACAAATTCATTTAAATTCACTAAGTTTGAATCTGAATTTCCAATTTCTTAATGGAATATCATTAGTCTAAATGAAGACACAATTGAAATCATTAAAGGGAACTAAGAATGGACTTATAACTTATAATAAGGAAATTTGATATAATGTTGCTTGCTTGCTTGCATGAAAATCATGTAATGTTAGTCACGATATTTCCTTAGTTTCCAAGATAAAATAGTTCGGAAGAGGGTTAAAATGATTTCATATTAAGGGAAGTACTAGAGGAACTACTTAGCAAATACGGTAACTGTCTATGTCATATCTGCAACTACTCACCTCATTTATCGACTTTTCCAAATTTATCTCATTAAAATCCATATTTTATTATTTTCGATGATAGAGTTAGCCGTTGGTATTGAGATTTGTCAATATCAGCTCAGTCTCAATTATGGATTTGAATCTCATATTAAATTGTACGTTATTTTGAATTTTAGGATTCAGAATTTTTTATCATCCCCGTGACAATTGAAACTAGAATAATGTTGAGAAACTCAAATATCTCTATTTTTTAAATCACATTGGGGATCAAACTCAACAATTTTAGCCTATGATGAAACTTTAGACATAACACTAGCCTTTCTTTTCGATCAAAATTGTGAGCAGACACTGGAAGTGGACGAAAAGAAAGGCCACTTGATGGGCAATAGGGCTTAATATAAGGGATGATCACAGCGAGCGAGGCTTGTGGTGGTTGTTCGGGATCACAATCGAAGCTTAATTTCATTTGCTGATAAAGATATGTCATTTCATGGTGATGTCGAATATGCAGAAACTTTAAGATTTGATTGATGTATCAGGAGAAAGATTCAAATCTTAAAGTAGATTCATTGAACTATCTCTTAAATCCAAGAAGTAGCATTAATATATATTTTTGTCCGGGTTTGATAGTGTAGGGTTGAAGATCTCATCTTGAGGCCATAGGTTCGAATCCAGAGAGTGCGTTTTCTATAAGAGCCTGAGACAGTTGGGGGTTTTATCTGCTGCGCTTAAACCCGGAAGAGGTGATTTGACAATGGGAATCCAACAATTCCAAAAAAAAAAAAAATTTATCGAGTTTAATTTAGACCAAGAGCAGTAGCTAATATCGTTTGTAATGATATGTTTTTTTTATTATGTAATCTTTAACCTTCAACAATATATTTTACTTTTCAAAAAAAAAAAAAAACATTAATTATGTTTACCAGATTCCAATATCATACCCCTTATTTTGGAGTCCCATGTTATCCAAGTATATATCCAAAGTTACAAGACTAATATCTTTGGTGAAGAGACGTAACTCCAGGGGTGGCTCAACTATTCTTGGGACCTTGGGCGATTTATTTTAATTAGGTATTCTTAAAAAATTTGGCTAATTAATATATATATATATATATATATATATATATATATATATATTAATTTCTTATAAAAATTATTTATAAAAAATCAATTTTCTAGCTTTTTGAGATGCAAATCTATTAATCAAAATTTTATATTCTAATTTTGCTAATATATATTCTCAATAAACAATATACCTAACTCATTTAATCTTTCTTGCAACATCGTTGATCTTAAATAATTTTTTTTTTATCAATTTTAATTTTAAAAAATTTCTTTCTGCAGAAGCAACTGTTACAGGTACTTCAAGTGGAGTATTTGTTTCATTGTGAAATAGTATACTTAGCTGGCTTCTATTAGACATTTTTTTCCTAGTGAAATAGAGTTAACAAATACACAAGATGTTTACGGTTATTTTTCGTTTAAGGGATAATTCTCGAAATTCACTTCTCGAACAAATCTCACTTAATAGTGAATTTGTTTGGATAGTTGGGAACCAATGCAAATTTGGCAAGCAAATAGAAAAATCACAGGGAAAACAAAAGTTTAATATGGTCCGGTGGAGAGTGGCTCCAACTTACGTTCACGGGAACAAAGAAATGAAATTTTATGAGGATCTCGGGTCAAGACCGACCAGTTCACTACAACAAAATAGACCTTTAGCGTCCAAACATTTAGCGTCGAAATTTTTTTCGACGCCAATAAACTCTTTAGCTTCGAAATTAGATTCGTCGCTAAAGGTTTATCTTTTAGTGTCGAAATAATTATTTGACGCCAAAGGATTGATGATTTAGCGTCGAATTTCTATTTCGACGCTAAAGGTTTCACAGGGAAAACAAAAGTTTAATATGGTCCGGTGGAGAGTGGCTCCAACTTACGTTCACGGGAACAAAGAAATGAAATTTTATGAGGATCTCGGGTCAAGACCGACCAGTTCACTACAACAAAATAGACCTTTAGCGTCCAAACATTTAGCGTCGAAATTTTTTTCGACGCCAATAAACTCTTTAGCTTCGAATTAGATTCGTCGCTAAAGGTTTATCTTTTAGTGTCGAAATAATTATTTGACGCCAAAGGATTGATGATTTAGCGTCGAATTTCTATTTCGACGCTAAAGGTTCCATCATTTAGCAACAAAAAATTATTTAGACGCTAAAGGATGAACCTTTAGCGTCGAATCTAAATTTCGACGCTAAAGGTTAATTTTAAAATTTTCGAATTCCCCCTTAAAAAATTTGAATTTACCGCCTAATAAATTTAAATTTAAATTTTGACATTTAGCGACGAATATTCGACGCTAAAAGTCAAATATTTCGACGCTAAAGATCAAAATTTTGGCGGAAAAATTCCCGCTATTTGAGGATTTTTAGCGACGAAATCCTTTTCGTCGCTAAAGGTTTTTTTTTGCCTATAAATTCATTTGCTCTTTCATTTCTTCTATTATCACTTTCTTTCTCTCATACTCTTATTTCCTCTCTAAATTTATTTTTCCTTAAATGTTTTGTTTGTTTGTTTTGTTTTGTATTTTATATTCACATCTAATATTTATTTATTTATTTTTGTAGGGGAATATGAAGATGAAGAAATGGTGAAAATGATGATAATGAAGAAAATGAAAGTGAAGATGGAAAATTGTATTTTATCATTGTATTTTATCATTTTATATTTTTTTTGTTGTGATAAATTTTGTAATTTTAGTTTTATATCAATAAAAATGTCATTATTTTAAATTTTTAGTAACAAATTTGTAATATTTTTATGACAAATTTAATTACTTTTGTAATGAAATTAGTTTGAGATTAATTTGTAATAATAATATTCTTATACCTTTTAGCGTCGAAATATTCGACGCTAAAGGTAATGAAATGATATATATTTTTTAATATTATATCACATTTAGCGTCGAATATTTCGACGCTAAAGGTCAACTTTTTGGCGTCGAAATTATTCGTCGTCAAATACATGTTTTAACGTCGAAATATTTTTGACGAAAAATATTGTACTTTAGCGTCGAAATTTTTTATTTCGACGCTAATTGTCTTTCTCGTCCAAGTTTTAACGTCGAAAATTAGCGTCGAAAATTTTCGACGCTAATAACCTTTAGCGTCAAAAATTTGTACTTTAGCGTCGAAAAATTTCGACGCTAAAGACCCTTTTTTTTGTAGTGGTTGTCTCTCTCTATCACTAAGCTTTTTGGAGCTCTTTTATAAATTGTGGAATGTAAAAAATGCTAACCCCTAAATCTGAGCCTTCGTCCCCCTTTTATAGGCTCCTAAATCTACTATTACACCAACTCGTGATGTTAGCTCGTGTCAGTCTGTCACTGTCGCCTGCGAACAGTAGCTCTGGCCTTCTGACTCAACCATCATTTGTCAGAGAAAAACCATCAATCCCACATTTATCCTCTGCTACACCTTATGCGCACGTGACAACCTGAAATTCAACTTCTCCCACGATGTTTAGTGTGTCAGAAGGGAAGTCTCTAACCAACTCTCGTCATATCGACCTTCTGGAGATTTAAACTCTCATATACGGCTTACGTCATTCATATATAAGTATAAGATACTGCAACCCCGATCTCGGTCCCCAGATCGGTATGTCAAGTGGAACAACGCTGAATACTCTTCTTTGCTTCTTTACGGAATCGGGCAGTAGACATGGACCACCTCTGATCATCCTTCACAGATGCTCAAGTTCAACCAGTTTTGATACCTTCTCACCAGGTCGGGTCGTTATCCCAACTTATCATCCTCATCTAGCTCTTCCCTCAGACATCCCTTTGTACCTCAAGCTCAGACCTTTAGTTTGACCTCTCATCCTTATAAGGGTCTTGAACCATCTGCTGTGTAAACCATAATATATCCCTCTTCGGACTTCAGAATTTCTCGGGGTTGAAAATCACCATCAATAATAGAAAATTAAAAACAAACTATCAATCAACACAAATAGTTTTAAAAATAAATTGAAAAAATAAATAAGAGAATTAGAAGATAAAACTTGAAAAATTAAGATTTTTTTTAGAGGAATGTGGAGAAATTGAGAAGAAGACTATCTGGAGACTGGAGAAGAGTAGAATACTATTTCTGTAATCTACTCATAAAGCAATGAGTATGAGAATTTTGGAAGATGCAGACTATGAGAATTGGGTGATTTTTTATTTTATAGAAATTCCGAAGGAGAGCTTTCAGTGAATTATTTATTTATTTATTTATTTTTATAGAAAATTCCAAAGATTTTTGGTATTAATAGAGTTCAATGAGAAAATTAAGAGTTTGAATTAATTCTGATGTTAGTAGTTGAGGCATTTTATTAATTTATCTAGGAAAATGATAACTATTTATTAAATAATTTCTGACATTACTTGATAATGTAATCGAGAATTCTCATTAGTTTAAGGGTAATATAGAGATTTTGTTAAATGGATTTTGGTAGTTGATTTAGGAAAAGATAATTATAAATTAACAAAATCAAAAAATCATTAACTATAATCTAAGAATTTTTATTTCTTAAATATAAAATAATATTTTATAATAAATATGGAGCCTTTATCATATGGGGTCCTAGACAATAGCCTAAATTGCCTAAGGTGAAGTGGCTTCTGCGTAACTCGACAATTATTCATTTAATATTTATAATTTGATTATCAGTTTTATTTCAAAAGATGAAATCCCATGAAAGTAAGAAGAAACAGTGGAATTTCTCAGTAACTAATTTGGGGAAAAAAGGATGACCTGAAGTTGAGGATCATTCAAGTTAATTAGGTTTAAATTAGCAGTAAAATGTCACTATGACTGCATACCATTATCATTATAGAAAATTGCTAGCTAACAAAATAGTTGGGGGCTAATTTTAATTTTCTCAAAAAGCATTGATGAAAATATTTGTGTAAAATGTAAAATTGCATGTGGGAGTAGATTTAGGGTAGTATTATGATTTTACATGTGATGAGATCATAAAATTATGTTTGAGTCAAAATACAGTTTTTAAATATTTGGTTAATGATGAGAAATTGCGATTACTAATCATATTTTCTTTAAAAATTCGAGTTTTACAAAAAGTAAAAAAATTTAGCTTATCCCCACCATCAAAATATTAAAATAAATTTATCGCAATTATTTTTTTAATATAAATCGTTTATGAACCACCGTTTGTTCACCACACTTTTCTAATCGCAACACTAAATAGAGTCTATATGCATTCGTTACCATTATATATCGTGGTGGAGCCACAGACATAGATATGAGCAGAGACAGTCACCATCGTTCAATCTTAAAATTTATTAAAATGTATTTTATAAATTAACGAAAAAATTGATTTATTAATAAGATAATTTTGAATTGCTACCGCTAAATGAAAAATATATAATTTTTTTTTTTTTATCAAAATCAAATTTTACCTAGACTGAAATAATGTTCTGGCTACTGCTTATATTATGATAAAAATTAGTCCTGATAGATGTCTGATAATAATTTTGGTGTTTTCTTTCATGTTTTTCAGCAATCTAACAATTATAAAACACAGAAGCATGTTTGCTTCTAATTACTCTCTAGGACCCATTTGAAATATACTGTTTACCTCCTTTTTGTCACATAATTGAGTTATTTTTATTGAACAATCATGACAATTTGGTAACTCATGAGCTAATTAATTTGTTGTTGTAATAAAATAATTAATTTAGATCTAATGCTCAATTGAGACGAGCTAATTTTTTTTTTTAATAATTTTCTCGCTAGTTTTAATAGTAATGCATGATTAAAATTCGGTTATATTTAAATTATTATTTAATAACACTACCCATTATAATTTGTAAAAAACCGAATCCAAGTCCTAACATAATTCCCCTTAATTATATTATGAAATTGAACCAATAACACAAGGTCATTCTAGTAATCAAAATCTATATAGATAGTTTGGGAACAATTTTACTTAATCAACACTCTAAAATTAAGCTCGACCAAAAACAATGCGTTTCAGAGCAGTCAAGTATGTCCATCTAAAATTTTTTACGTGTTAAACGATGAAATTAACTTCAACTAATTTTATATGTAATGTTTTTTTTTTACCTAATCATCCCTTATATTAAGCCCTATTGACCTTCCCTTGGTCTCCACACTTACATGGCTTGCAAAATGGGTACCTTTAATTATCCTTCATTTGCTTCAATGGCAGTCCTGATTTTCAGACTCTGCTCTCTGTCTCTGTTGCCGGAGTTTGCACTAGGCATAACAAGACATTACACATTCAATGTACATTAATATTACTACTACTTTTGAGAGGCTTTCAATTTTATTTTTTTCATTATGTTTAATTTCCCTGTTCTGTTCTGTTCTGTTTTTTTGGATGATATTTAGGTCAAGTACCACAATGTGACAAGATTGTGTCACACAAGGAGCATTATCAGTGTCAATGGACAGTTTCCGGGGCCTCGGCTGGTGGCCCGGGAAGGTGATCGCATCGTGGTTAAGGTGGTTAATCATGTATCAAATAATGTTACCATTCATTGGTATGAATCTATTGATGAAACTGCAATGTGAATTGATCTTACTGTAATGCTACTTAAATGTTAATGCTTAGGATGTCTGTTTTTTTTTTTTGGTGAAAAATATATACAGGCATGGGGTTAGGCAGCTCACAAGTGGCTGGGCAGATGGTCCTGCTTATGTAACACAATGTCCCATACAAACTGGCCAATCATACACATATAATTTTACAATCACTGGACAAAGAGGGACTCTTTTTTGGCATGCTCATATTTCATGGCTAAGATCAACTCTTTATGGACCCATTATCATTCTCCCAAAGCGCAATGAATCTTACCCTTTCGAAAAACCCCACAAGGAAATCCCCTTAATTTTTGGTAATTAACATTTAACAAGCAACTTTTGTTTGATATGCAAATGTTGCTCAAAATCATATGCATTATTATCAATGCAATTTGGAATTTCAGGAGAATGGTTTAATGTAGACCCAGAAGCTATTATTAGCCAAGCTCTTCAGAATGGTGGTGGACCGAATGTTTCGGATGCTTACACCATCAATGGTTTGCCAGGACCGCTCTATAATTGTTCATCTGAAGGTCAAAATTTGTAATTATTGTGCTTCAGCTTAATATTGAAAACGGGATAACTAAATCTCTGGTTGTTATTTCAGATACGTACAAGCTGAAGGTGAAGCCAGGAAAGACATATCTCCTGAGACTAATCAACGCTGCACTCAACGACGAGCTCTTCTTCAGCATAGCCAATCACACAGTCACCGTGGTCGAAGCCGACGCCGTTTACGTCAAGCCTTTCGACACAGACAAGCTCCTCATCTCTCCAGGCCAAACCACAAACGTCCTCCTGAAAACAAAACCATACTTCCCCAATGCCACATTCTTCATGCAAGCCAGGCCTTACTTCACAGGAATGGGCACATTCGACAACTCGACCACCGCCGGAATCCTCGAATACAAGCACCCATTAAACCACTCAACATCCTCTAAAAAACTTCCTTTGTATAAACCAACTCTCCCTCCGATAAATGACACTAACTTTGCAGTAAATTTCACCAGGAAATTTCGGAGCCTGGCCAATGTTAAGTATCCTGCCAATGTTCCCCAAAATCCTGACAGGAAATTTTTCTTCACTGTTGGACTTGGTTCGAATCCCTGTCCGAAAAATACAACTTGCCAAGGACCGAATGGGACTAAATTTGCAGCTTCGATCAACAACGTGTCATTTATAATGCCTTCAACAGCTATTCTTCAATCACACTTCTTTGGACAAAATAACGGTGTGTATACTACAAATTTTCCTGTTAAGCCAGCAACGCCGTTTAATTATACGGGGACGCCGCCGAATAATACTAACGTGAGCAATGGGACTCGGACGGTGGTGTTGCCGTTTAATACAAGCGTGGAGCTGGTGATGCAGGACACTAGCATTCTTGCTGCTGAGAGTCACCCTCTTCATTTGCATGGATTCAATTTCTTTATTGTTGGACTTGGTTTTGGAAACTATGATCCTAATAAAGATCCCAATAACTTCAATTTAGTTGATCCTATGGAGAGGAACACCGCCGGTGTTCCTGCCGGCGGTTGGATTGCCATTCGCTTCTTCTCCGACAACCCAGGTATAAAATTGAGGATATTTGTGAAATAGAATCACTAATTAATATCAAGTATATGTATATTATGGTGTTGCTTTTGTGTTGATTTGTGAACAGGGGTATGGTTTATGCATTGTCATTTGGATTTACACACAAGCTGGGGATTGAGGATGGCATGGATTGTACTGGATGGGCCACAACCGAATCAGAAGCTACCACCACCACCGTCTGATCTTCCCAAGTGTTGATCTCGTCTGACCAATGAGATTATTGGTCCGGATTGGCAATTTTTTCTTTTGAGTGCCATTGTAACATCTTCCCTTTTGTAAATTTATAATTATGTTTTTTTTTTTTTTGTTTTTTTTTGTTTTTTTGTTTGTGTGCCTCGTTACTCAATCAAGAAAAAGAAGTTTTCGTTTGCCCTTGTATAACATTTGATTATGTGGGTTGAGAAAGGATTAATTTAACAGCAATTCAAAGTGTACATGTCACATGCATTAAAAAGGGAAAATCAGAATAACTCTTCATGTTTTGAAAAAAGTAATCGAAATTATTTTAATGTTTAGAAACTAAATAAAATTCCACTATTATTATAACAGTTCTCTTAAATGTTATATATATTTTTCATTTTACTATTTTGTCTGATAAGCGGTAAATATATCAATATTTACCGTCCATTTGACTTAATATTTTGTACAGTTTCTTGAGTTTTGTGAATATTTTGATGTGTTTTGTGTATTTTGTAGATAAATAAGGTTTCAGGACTCACTGGAATCAAATCAGGGCCAAAACAACGAAAAATGGACAAAAAGAAAATTAGAATTTTGGCGTCGCGAAACTATACAAAATATTAAGTCAAATGGACACGTGTCAACATCAGAGAAATTTGCTATCATACACACTTGCCAACGTGCGCCGACCACGTGTCAACATCACAGCAAATCTGCTATCATACGCCGGACATGTGTCATCATCACATGTTGCGACACTCATCAGCGACACGCGTCATTGCTTACATCAGCATGACATCAGCGTCGCGACATGCACAACATTTCCGCGTCGCGACGCCGAGCCAATAATTTTACCGACAGACACATGTCATCATCTCAGTGAAGCCATGTACACGTGGCACATATCAATGGTGCGTCGCAACACGTGAGACCAAAATTTGCCTATAAATTGAGGCCGAAATCAGAATTCCAATTCATACATTCTTCTGGGGATTTCCTTAAGAATACTAAGAAGATTGTATCTTGTTTGTTTATTTACAGTTTTCTGTATTTAATTTTTTATTTACGCAATAGTTCTTTCTTTATTTTACTTTTCAGTCTTTATTTTACTTTTCAGTATGAAGAGGTAACTCTCATCTGGTGGGGTGAATGATAAAGCTTTTATTACTAATATTTAGATTAATCTCTCTTAGTTATAATATATAAACTATTTAAAACCTGACTTAATGTGATACCGCCTTTATGGTCGGTTGGACTTAATTAAATTGATTTTAACCTGACTAAATTGGATACCGCCTTTATGGTCGGTTGGAATTAATCATAAATCTGACTTAATCAGGATACCGCCTATATGGTCGGTTGGTAATGTCATGCAAAATTTATATATTATAATAAATGAGATATCTAAAATAGAAGTAATAAAAGTGGATCATCTAACCCCCAATATTTTCTTTATTGCTTTATTTATCTTTTTAATTTCCAGCTTTACTTTATGTCATTTACTTTATTTATGTCTTTACTAGTCTTAGATATGTGTTGTAACTAAATACCATATCTGGGATTGTGATGAATTCAATATCATCGGTTTATAAGTGATTATTTTACATTTTGGGTAATATAACGGTTTATTTATTGAGCCTTAAGCTTAATGCTTCATATTAACTGGCCATTAATATGATTGATTTGGTAAACTTAAAATGAAATTGGGTTATACTTGGTATTTGCATCTAACCATCGGAAGAGGCTTTTGCATAAATTCGTGTTCCAGGTTAATAAACCGATATATTGCACAAACGTGAGATAACCACTTCATCTTTAAAAGATATTGGAAGGAATCACAACCCTAAATAGTTTTATAATATTGAATTTTCCTTTAATTTACATTCGCACTATTTTATTTACTTGTTTTAGTTTAAAATCATCATCCAATCAACAAACCAATCTATTAGGTACTCGTAAATATTTAACTTCATAAATTGATAGCTAAGATATTAAGTCCTCGTGGGATCGATACATTTTATACTACTTGAGCGATACGTGCGCTTGCGTTACGTGTGTGATTTCACCGATCATTGCCCCTCATGGAAAATTTAAATACTTAGGAAATATGAATCAAGTAAAATGATTTAAATATCCTAAATGATTAATAATAGAGAAAAGCTAAAATATTTGAATTAAATGAAATTTTAAAAGTACAATGTATTTCATTTTAAATTATTTTATTTGACTCATATTTCCTAATTATTTTTTTAGAAATATTTCTGAAATACTTAAGCTTTCCATAAGAGGTAAAATAGTAAAATGATAAATAAAGTTAACATTTGAGAGAGTTGTTATAACAACATGGGTTTGCTTAGTTTTTAAATATTATGAGAATTTCGATTAGTTTTATCAAAAATCAGGAGAGTTATGCTTATTTTCCCGATTAAAAAATATGACTTATGTGAATGATTCGATGTGTACGCAGCCTTACATTTTTTTAATACAGAGGATATTTCCGCAGCTCGAACCTATAATCCCCTATCATAATGGAATAACCTTATATGTCACTTGGATTAATCTTGTAAATTATTATATGCATGATTGACCTCAAATACCACGGATAGCTTCTTTCCTATAACAAATCATAAATTGTAGGGTAATTATCAATTTCTCACTCGAAAATTGGCTTAAGTTCAGTCAAACCATTTGACTTTTAAATTATTCACTTTTACAACCGAAGTTATTAAATTATATCAAAACCCACCTGAAACTTTAACAAACAAGTTAATAAAACACACCATTTTAATCATAACAAAAAATAGATAAATAAAACATAAAAGAATAAAACCTAAAGCTAACAACGTCATTCAAGATGGAGACAAACATCAGTTGCTGTCCAGCCGATTTCTTTACTCTTCTTCACTCCCTTCACTTGGCCTTTTGCATGGTTCTAGGTTTCCTATAATCCCACCATTTTCCTGCACCAAAAACATACTAATTTTCACAAAGAATAAATTTGTATCAGTTCGAAATTTGATGGCAGTGAAGATTGTTTTTTCTACAATTGTTTCTGGTTTTTTTTGGTTGTTTTGAATCTTGTAGTAAGTTTACCGTATTCCTTTATTCATCATGTTTATGTGATCTACTTGATAGTTTATTATTGGATTTCTATTGCATGTTATAAATTTTGAATTTTTCGTAACCCTAGGTTTATGAAATTATCAATTTTTTTTTTAAGATAACGTGAATTTGACCTTAAATATATACATATTTAGGGGTGTATGAGGTTTCCATTTGCAGTGGGTTATTTAATTTGGTTGATTTAGTTTACTTGTTATTTACTAAAACCCTAGATTTATGAATTGAGGGAATTATTTATTTTGGGTTTGGTGTTGAAATGCAGCAAAACAATGTTCCCATTAGGGCTAGTTATCTCTTACAAAGGTAAAAGACATTTTAAATGCTTGATTGACCCAGATGATCATGGCATAGGGAAATTAAAGGATGTGGCATTGAAAATTACAAAGGAATACGAGTTAGATACAGAAGACAAAATTATTTTGAATGTAATGAACCCATAGAAAAATATTAAGGTTGTGATAGATTTTAATTAGGGGTTGTAATGAATCCAGCACATCCAGCAATCATGATCATCAACAATTCACAAGCCTCCAAACCAACTTTAGATGCATGTTGAAAATAGTGGTGCAACTTTTGACAATGAAGAAAACTTCCAAGATTATTTTAAGTGGAGATGTTACATTTTCATGAAATTATGAAGTGATTGGTGGGCACTGTAGAGCCAAATCTTGGCTATAAATTCAGAGCTTGGTTGTAAGCTCAAGGCATCCCAAAGTTGTATAGAGAGTGTTGAGTGAGGTTTTTCTTTAAGTTGTAATACTTGTATTCTATTCTTGTAGGTAATAGAAAGCTTTCGGTTTTTCCTCAAAACACTATAGAGTGATCAGAGAATCACAACAAGTGGTATCAGTAGCTTTGGTTCTACTTTGGGGTCGTAAAACCGAAGAACGGAGCTCGGTTCGGAAAATTCGGGTTCCGGCAAAGTTGTCAAAAATTATTTTTAAGCATACCATCAGCTAGTTCACGGCGAGACGAGTTCGGTGGTATTTTCCGGCGATCAAACGGACGTCTGAGGAGCCTGCACGCTCCGCCACTCTCCGGAGAGTGAAGCCCACTCTCGCCACGCGCCACACACGCGTCTGGAGGAAGAAGAAGACCACGTGTCAGCCACACAAGCTGCCATACCAGCCAACCTGCCACGTTAGCCTGACACGTCATAAGCCACATCATCGCCACGTGTCAGCCACGTCAGCAAGCGGTCCCACATTTGCCACGTCAGCACTGCCATGTGTCAGTCACGTCAGCAATCTTGGTAAATTTCACTGAGCCCCCTGAAGTCTTTGAAATTTATAATTTAGCCCCAGAATTTTTAGAAATTTACAAATCAGTACCTGAGTCGGATTTGGACCAACGAAGTGTCTGATCCACCATTTTAGACCGTTACGGATGCAACAGTGACCTCCGATTTGTGAAATTTAGCTCTGATTTTAATCTATTTTCATTTTAAACTTTAAAACTTAAAATGGAAATGGAAGATTCCCTTTCTGGTGCAATGATCAAGCTGACAGCAACTAATTAATCCCTCTGGAGACCTCGGATGATAGATTATTTACATTGTAAGGATTTGTTTGATGTTATCAAGGTGAGAGGAGTGAGACCAGAATCTGTTAAAGAGTGTGACTTTAATAAACTCAATAACAGAACTCGGAGTCAGATTAGATAGTGGATCGGTCACAGTGTCTTCCACCATGTAGCACAAGATACAGAAACTTATGAAATGTGGATAAAACTGGAAGACATGTTCCAGGCCAAAACAACTCGGAAGAAAGCCTTAATCATGAGGCATTTGGTGAACCTGAAGCTACGGAGTGGAACTTCCGTTGCAG